>DWJQ01000897.1:0-12328 GCA_018248915.1 Hesperia meskei straton
CGTGGTTATAAACGTTTACTAGCCTGTTATAGACTTGGCCCCGGAACCACTACAAGACCACATTTTGTTACTTGGGACATGACGTACGTACCTAATTATCATTTTATTTTTATTATTATGCGCTAATGTCGATCTCAGACTGTATTGGCGTTACAACAGCACGGATCATTAAAGTACCTGGATGAATGCTTTATTGCATAAAAATAAAAAGTTCATTCAGTTTCTCACAGCTAATCAAGTATACACTGAAACAAAATGTTCATCATCTACCACAAAATCTTCGGATAGGTCTCTGCGAGCATTAAAAGTCCTGCCCAGCTAAGGTAACGGTGTTCGTTCCAGTTCCCTGGTCTGCTGATCGAGCCGGTGTTGTTCACGCTGGTGGTGTACTGGGTGGCGGGGCTGCGGGCCACCTGGTACGCGTTCGGGTTCACCACCTTCATCTCCGTGCTGGTGCTCAACGTGGCCATTGCTTGTGGTGAGTCCCATATAGGATGAAATTAACTCAGTATCAAGTATTTGGTAGTTGCCAGCTGGGACCTGTTTTTATGTAATTAAGGAGTGTCTGTTCTCGGATTGTCAGTATTTGTGATGTGTTATTTGTGATGTATTAATAGTGTGGGGGCATTTCTTTTGGCGTATTTTTTTGTTGGCCGGTAACATTTTCATTGAGGCGACCATCTCAGTCCACAAATATGTAGCACTAGCAACACATCTGTGACCGAATTAAAATGAGGCTCTTGAGTCTCGTTTAAGGTCGGTCGCAGTTACCGTGGGTGGCAGCAGAAGGGTCATGCTGCCCGCTTGTCAGCTAACTTAATTCCATAAAAAAAATTTGGCCAATGATTTATTTAGGTTTAATTTTCATATCTACTATCCAAAACTACGTGATCAAAATCATCATCATCGAAATCTCGCATAATCATTTGCGAAGGTCGTCCTTGGTGAGTGACCGGCCTTGCTGCCCTTCTACACAATATGCAATTTGTAACTTACCGATTGTCTTTCAGGATCATTTTTCTCGTGCGCGTTCGGGTCAATGCCGGTCGCCATTGCTTACCTGGTGCCGTTTGACTACTCGCTCATGATGACATCTGGACTTTTTATTAAGCTCAGGTAAACTTATTTGGGTACTAGTCTAGTCAGTTTGTAGTTTTATAAATTTATAGGCAATCATTATTTAAAAAATCATAGCTATCAATGGAAGTACCAAGCTCTTGGTCCAGGGATAAAAAAAAATCGGATTCCCGAGTCAGATATTTTAAGAGGTTCAACCCGTTCAACAGCCATAGTTAGGTACCTTATCCGAGATGTGTCAGCTGCACTCCGTTCTGCCCTTACACGGTTAAGTCCATCGTAAGTATTTAGAACAGACCTTCAGAGTGATTAATTCATAAATAATTCATATGTTTCCCTATATTTCCAGTACAATACCCGATTACATATCTTGGATTCGGCACTTATCGTGGCTGATGTACTCGAATGAAGCAATGAGCATCTTACAGTGGGACGGAGTTGAAAACATAAGTAAGTCACCCTTTTTTATAGGTACTTAGTGAGGCAGGGAGCTAGTACGTACATGGGCAGTCTATTTATAATGTTTCTCACAGTTTTTAATTTTGAAGTAGGTACCTACCCGTTTACATGATGTGTTCACTGAATGTACCAACTTATTGAGTTAGGTATATTTAAACTTTTTTAAGTTAAGTTACATGAAACTTGTCTTGGTCAATTATTTAACGACGAACATGTTATGAGCAATAAAAAATTTGTACACAAAAAGTTTGGTAATCTTCTGTAAACTTCGATCCACCTATAAGTACCGTCTGATTACCATCTGTTTTTTAAGCCATCCTTACATTATATTTTGAGTTTCTAGCCCAAGTGTAGTCAGTCTTTTTTTAACTTTTTATTCCTATTTAGAACATGATAAAAGTAAATAGTATTCATTTCATTATTTTAGCATGTACGACGATGGACCCAGGAGCGCCCTGCCTCAGCACCGGCGACGAGGTGTTAGACCGGTACGACTTCAGTCCCAACCGGCTCTGGAGCGACGTATTTGCCCTCCTGATCCTATACGCCGTTTTCCACTTACTCGCCTTGATCGCTCTCCGGCATAGGACCCGGAGAAAATAATACCTTGTAATTGTTGATATTGAGCAAATCTAGCTCTCGTTGAATAGTATGGTGTCTATTGATTAAAGTTTTGAGTGATGTTTATGTAAAAATAACTGATTATTAAAATTATTTATATCATCATTTGTTTCATTGGTTGCCTTTTCTCTAAGTAGATAATTATGTGGTTGAATACTTGAAAGACATACCTACTACTCACCACCCACTCCTGACCAACTCGGAACCGACACCAAGTATAGAATCAATATTCAACCGTAAAAACCAAGACATACTCGTAAATACCATAAGTAATTGAATGCTTTCGTTTAAGTTGGTCCGTTACCGGGTTGATAAACAGACATGCGCACACGCACTGCAGCAGCAGCGAACCTTCACGTCCATATTCCATTGCGCGTCGCGTTGTGAGTGACCGAGACGCAATCTCATGGCCATTTTGTGATCATTCACTGACTGAATGAGAATGAGTCTGAATGTCTGAAGCGGCTGATCTGGCTCGAACGACTAAAAAACTGTACCATTCACTAATTCACTACGTTGTAGGATAGAAACAAGGAGGGAAAGGTAGCGTAATAAAACCAATCCCGTTGAGTGTCGGTTTTACACTGATTTATTTCATTTCTACAAATGATGGCTATGAAATACTCGTAATACATACGAAAAATTGCCAATAGGCATTATTGGTGTCACGTGTACGTCCAATAGGTCGTACAGCCATTTTACCATAAAAAAGCTTAATTTTGCGTAAAACATTGCTGAAAAGCGACATCTATCACAATTCGTTATAATCATTACGAACTTTTCCGAAAACCGGACCTACGCTTCGTATCAACACCACCTCAACCTTACTAAGCAGTTCGAGCCGTCTGCGCTAGATGGCGCTACAATCTTCAGTGTTTTTTTACCTGGCCGACCGGCGTGTACAGTAACTGGCGGCGCAAGCGTAGTTCAAATCCATCCGCCATATTCGTCGTGTCAGACGGAGTGCAGTGCACGGCTGTGACATGTTTTTTCGTAAACTGAATACAACTTATGACATCGAGTCGTAATTGGTGCTTGTTTTGTTTACAGAACAATAAAAGTATGCGATCCGATGGAGTCCCGAATGGACACTCGTGTCGCTTGTTGAATAATAAACGTGCAACGAACTGTGCATTCGTGTGTTTATGATAACAACATTAACTTTAATCCTCGATCGTGTATTGTTTTTATCCTTTGCTGGTGTAAAGTCGTCGGTATTATGCAAGATAACATAACAGTGACCTTCGCATTCGTGACCGTGCTCGAGGTGCTTTTTGAGGTTAAAATGCAGCTTGGATTTTAAGCTATTGCGCCGAGCCATCAGGTTAGTAAGACGTTCAGTTAAGTATTACTTTTATCTGTCTGTGCTGAGGTGCCGAGTGTAGATAGCAAGTGTTTATCTTATGCCCTACATTCGACAAGTCGGCTTTTGCATCATAGTTGTGTTATAAATCGAATTATATTAATTTCGCATACCACTTCTGATTACGTTTTTCCTTGGAAAAATGTTAAATGGTAACCATAATAACTTTCATTAACAATTCTTTGGAACGTTAGCGAGAAAGGGTGTACAAAAATGACTAACAAATTGCATTTTTCATTTAGAATTTAAAAATTGCGCTGAAGTTTGAAATTCGAATGCACGGCAAGTCTGATTCCGCGGTCGGTTGGCGCTAAGCGCGCCGGCCGGCGGGAAGCGGGAATGCAACCTCACCGCGGGAAGTAAAAGGGACCAAACTAAAACAAGCTTACCGAGGACGCGCCTCCGCTTATCCAAATACTTTTTGTAAGCCCTACGTGCGCGGGAATGAGTTACCGTTGCTGCCTCGACGCCATAAAAACCGTCAGATGATTTTAACGATCAAAAACAGCTCCTTGGACACAATACCTATTAGAATTTCGAAATTCCCTAATTTTAATAGTTATGTCTATTTATGCTTATTAACATAAATAAGAAATATCAATAAATCGTGAGCGCCCCTAAACATTACGATGATATCAGAATAATAATTAATGCGCCCATTCAATAAAATGAATCACGTGTGAAGGTACCTACCTACATAACGCGGATCATCATCAAACATCAAGATATTAAATAACTACGTTAACTGACTTTAAATCATCAAAGCCCAGAATAGTTCTCATGACTATAAAACGCACCTTGACGAGACTAGTTGCGTCCTTTCATTCCAGATGACCTTCCCACTTCATCAGTTGACCACCTCTGACATCATTAAGGATCTTATTTTAGGATGTAGTTACTGTCTTAGTTTTTTAATGTCAGAATAAGTCCAGCATAAAACCAGGAAAATGGCTTAAATTTAAGGAAGATTTCGTTAAATTATTATAGGTAGAAATAAAACAATAAAACTCACTTTCAATTAGGCAAACCGCATTGTTTTTTCTGACAAAGAACCTACTAACTACATGGTACCTGAATAGAATTACGTAAAGTACGTCAAAGAATTTATAACTCCATGCCTAGGTAGCTACTAGGCCGAAGCCAACTTTATCTATGTATGCCGCTAATCCGTACAGTTAATTATGTATAATCGTATAATCTTATTAGGTGCCTAATAACGGTCTATCTACCAGAATATTAATAATTAATAAGAATACAATGTTTAAGGGCTATTTGACAGGTTAGATAAGTTGTGTGGGCGAAGGAACCTCGAACGTTGACCATTACTCAATATCTATGATCATAAATGGTCCTACGTTTTATCTGTTGTTTGGATTTAGTTTTGTTAATGTGTACGTGGGTGACAGAATTATTGTACGGTTCCTTTGAGGAGGTCTTTGAGGTGAGACAACCAACTTTCAACACCCTTAGTTAATATATTACTGTTTTTGGGAAACCCTTAATTCTCCCCATTCTCATTTTATTAAATTAAAACATAAGTGATTTACGGATATGTAAGGTAACAAATAAATAGAATGGCTTATTGAAATGACCCTTATTACCTTTAACGTAAGTAAAGCTTTTTCCGAGTTGATAAGTTTAGAAACTGGGAAAGCCTTAGTTGCAAAACTTTTGCATCCAGCGCATGAAAAGGCGATTCGATATCTCGTGTACGAGTACGCAATGGCACAGTTTTTCCTAAATTGTACCAAAGGAATTCATCTCAAGAGCTGTAGAAGTCCTTTCATTTTCACGACGACTGTTTCGTTTACAAGACGATCCTATACGCGTGGATTTCAGCGTCGAAAATTTTAAAGATAGCCTGTCGCTTTTCATGATTTTATCTCAGTCCTTCAGATCGACCATATACCCATCGGAATCCAGCCCTGATAGTAAGGCCGCAGTCAGTTATCACTCAACTTAAGATATCGCATGAACTTCCATTTCATTAAAACCGTTATTATTTCTCAGTATCTCTTATAAGCCCTTTCAATTTTACTTTAACGAAGACAAATCAACAGAATACTTTTAATTGCACAATGGTATTAGCAACATTACATTGAGATACGCGTCAATTCACTTCTTTACACAACCTTTTTAATTGGTGTTTGAAATTTTGAAATAGTACTCAATTACTGAATAATTCTTTATGTTCGCCGATAAAGTTTGTAGTATAATTTTAAAATTAAACGTAATTGGACACCGCTGAATGCCTGCAATGCCATGGTATGTAGGCACTAGGCACTGTTTGCAAGAGTTGCAATTTAGCAGTCGAAGTATCGCTGAGGTAATGGTAGGTGCTGTGCATTGAAACTTAAGTAGATACAGTTATCGATTGCCACAGAGAGGCTTTCTTGAAACTTAAACAGTCCTACAACGTCCCTACTCTATTCTGCATACAATTGACACTTCTCTTATCTGTGCCACCAGACCAGCACATCGCTTCGATGAAAAAATATACCGCATACAGGCACTTTTTCTTTTATTTTGTTCGATCATGACAACACAAATAAACATTTACTAACATTTACATCCATGACCCGATTGCAAACATTTTACTGTCACTGAAATATATGCCCCAGACGGGAATTGAATCCGCGACCCTTCGCTTACTCTACACTAGGTAACGGAGTCGTACATTAGGAGTACGGATAACGGAGTGTTTCTAGCAGGTTCGACCACGTGGAAGTGAAATATCATCGGTGTCTATAAACTTGTATCTTAGGCCATCGCTGACGAGAAGAAGGAAAATTAAAGAAACGATGAACTAGTCGTTTCGAGAAACTTGCTCCCAACAACGCAGCAGATACATGACTTTAGATGACGGGTGCTCTATAATATGTACCAGCCGTTTGTCCATGCCATGTTCCGAGTGCGACCTCTTTCCCTCATGTTGGTACTTCAGCTGCGTCGCCGCATTCTACAGTAATTATGACGTTATGTTGTAACACACTTCATGATGACATATTGCTATGAGTAGGAACTGCCCTGGAGAGGGTGCTAAAATATGATCGAGAACTATAATACTGCTACGCACATAGATGATATGAAACTTGAAAGAAATAACCAATTTGCTAGGGATTTTTTTGCGTTACCCTTAGTTATTTATTTGACTTATTTTCGGATTTGTCTGGAATATTTTTTTTTAAATAAAGCACTCAGTGGTCCTGTGGATTACATTAAATTAGCCTTTTTCCCATAGCCATATCCTGCTTGTCGAAATATAATTGCATGAGGCATTTACTCTCGGTAGAATCAGCAGGTGGGCTATAAAACTGAAGGCTTTCTTACCGTTTGCTTGTATACGTTCATTCGTTACCTTTATTTCGGGGCGCACGTTCCACCTCGCGCGTAAAACGGCAAAACCGACAATACAATTTACGTTCCGCCGTCAAACATCCTGGCCGCAGTAATATTTCTATAAATAAACATGCCGACGTTTACCTGCCCGTGTATCAATGTTTACGCATACAATTAAAATGGTAACTCGGTATTCTCATGTAAATTGTGGTCCTTGTTCTAATTCCTCGGTCTATTTACTGCAGTTCTGTGTATCAACATTACGATGCTGGTGTGTAGTGGAGAATTGATTGATTAATTTACTTACTGTGTTACGATGGCGTCTGACAGCTTCCACTACGTAATAATCGGATTGATTCTCATCATCTTTAAATTTTGGAATCGTAACCTAAAGCCTAATTAACATACAAAATATTTCTATACTTATGTTATTCAGGCAACCCCTGAACATAAAAGATCTTGTTCCTATACATTTACGGAACAAGAGAAAAGAGGTCGCATACAATCCGCATTTTATTAAAGACGTTGGAATGCAATCTTTTAGGTATTCATACATTGAATAATGGCCCTTACCGCCTATAAACACGATTATTCAAAGCCTACGTAGAAAGCATTCTGAGACCGTTAATGCATTTCAGTTTGCTCTTATTATTGTGAAATGTGCTTGCCAAGTGGAATTGAAGTTTAAGAGTTAAGATTAATTTGTGTTTAATTCAATGTTCAATAGACCTTCACCCTGTGTTTTAAGTTTCTTCATGGTGTTGGTAGACCTGAATATAGTGGATATGAAATTCTTTGGTTATCAGACTTTTCTCCTATGAGCGTTTGACATGGGACACTAACTATCTTCTCTCTTCATTTGCTTAGCAATCGGTGATACATAAGCTAGTTTTTCGACTATAGTTATAATCGACAATAAGATTTAAGGAAGCTGTGCGTCAGCTGTCATAACCACACGGCGGCCGCGGGCCAGGCGAAACTTTGATTGTCGGGTCAACGCTCGTGAGTCCCGACCGATCTATTTCAAACCGAAGATCTTGATAAACCCTGTCAAGTCTATTAAGCAGTTTACTATTAATCACGACATCACGTCTGGCGTGGCTGCTTGCCTGACAAAGGTCGCGATCGGTTACTGTTTCAGATAGATCGCCGACTGTCCCAGCACTCGAGGTGAACCGGTCTCAGATACCTATTTAACACTAGAATGTGTAATTTCTAGAAGAACGGAGTTGCATTATTCAAATGATAGATATCTGATATCGTATCGTGCTGTATTTTTCCGTTGTCATTGCACATTTCAGTGTTTCACCTATTGTTTGAAAATTGTTTACCGATCGGTCACGTTTCTTTGGTTGAGAAATAAATTGTGTCATTGACATCATAATACCGGTTAACGAGTAGTCAGTAGCACGATCATTAAATACTCTTCATTAGTGAGGTGTACGGAATCTAGTTAATTTATTTTTCTTTCTGTTACAAGAAAGGACCTAGAATGGATCTTATGCGGCTAATAATTTAGATTATTCCAATCTTGTGCAATTATAATATTTAAATGACTACTAATTAGATATGGCTGCCCAAAGAGGCATGAATTCCCTGTCACCGTTCGCGACAAGTAAGGATGCGGTTCATTAGTCGCTCGCTAGGTTTCCGTTTTAACCAGTTTATTAAGTAGGATGAGAGCCTAATGCGCGTACTTGTACCAAAGTAATGTGCAATGCATTTTAATAATGTTATGGAAACTCATGATCATGCTTCCTTGCAATCGTGTTCGGGGGTTTCTGAAGTAGGCTCTTTTGCTAACAAGATACCGACTTCGTCTAATTTGAACCAATTATTAATGTTTGAATTCTTACTCTGACCTTTTTATTTCATCGGCAAATCTAGTTTCAGTTACAAAAAAATGCAAGTGTTTGTGTTGAGGGTCCCAATAAGATCTGCCCATGAGGGTTTGAAAAACTTAAACGCGCTTTTGTAACGCTAAGTGATTCAATTACAAAGGTAGGTAAAGCAAAAGTCACTGTGCTGTTAATCGTTGAGGAGTTCCATTGTCTGGAGTCAAACTAGAGCATAGTATCCGGTGTTGCAAGTCAAAAAATTACTTTGTCATCGAAAATAAAGCCATTTGCAAAATTTCACGTCAAGAAGAGAAAGTAGTTCTAATTCATCTTGTAGCATTTGACCCGAACACACATAAAACATAGCAAGTAAAAAAATAAGTAAAAATAAAACGACCTTTACTTGTGTGGTCAGTTATTAACTATGCTTTAAAGCGTGCTCTCATATTCCAGTAGCTGGATGTATTAAGACAGAAACACAATAGTTGTATGTTAATAAGAAAGATTTAGTTAGTTACGCCCGTCCTAAGCCTCTTACTAAATGCAGTCTCGCTATAACTTCGTCAGGAAGCCGGCACATAGAAGGAAAATATCTGTGGAAGATGTCAATTGTCACATTGAGCTGTTTGTGTTAGATATTGGCTTCAATTTAACTCGAATATATGGTTATGGTCGACAGGTACTCGGATGTCTTACTTTAAGAGCAGGTTCCACTTTCAATTCGATCCTTACGTACATAGCTCAAGGATAAATGTTAGTTTTCCTGTCGAAGCACCAATACCAGCTGTTTTCCTAGACGGCAACCGCCAATTAAATGAAAAGAAATGTTGTTTATTACGCATTTAGATTTATTTCTTTATACACCTGACGCAAAGCTATCGTGTAGTATGTGAGGGCACACGTATTTTTGCATAAAGTTTAGGAAATCAGACAGAATAGTGAAGAAACTTTATTACAGTAATTATTGCTTAAAGTTACCGATACAAGTATAGGTATTATAATGCGTTATTACGATTATCATTATGTTATTAAGTGTACTAGTGATGGACTATTTAATTATCGGGTTACGTCGTGGAAGGCAAGGGAAAGTCTTGCGTGATCACTTTTTTGCAGGCTCCGAATTATAATGTTAATAATTTTGGCTTACGGCTTCTTATCGACCATTTCTCATTCGTTGCCAATTATCATGGCATCGCTGTCATTATTTGATAGTGAAAGTATGTAATTGGAAGATAATGATGGGAATCAATGGTGATATCGAACGAGAAATTTAATTTTGTTTAAACTGTAAGCTTCCTGTTGTATCGTTTTCCTTGCTAGTTTTGGTAGGGAGGAAAAACTCGTGAGAAGAAACGGAGTGCCGAGGTATTTACTACCCGATTTGGCGTGACGCGATGAAATGTGGAACTGGTTTGATGCTCGCTAGTAGGGATACGCAAAAAGTATCGATACCTCGGGGTATCGGTTCTTTTGTTTCGATACTGAGTACCTTTGACATCGATAGTTTTGATCCGATACCTACTTGTGAGGCATCGATACTTTGGACAAGTATCGATTCTTTCTAAAGTAAGATACTTTCTACCAGTTGGCAACCTTTTTGTTGTTAGTCAGTCTGAAGAAATTATGCAACCTGGCAGTGGTAAGTCATGGGCGACCTCTTTTATTCGTCAGTAGGAACTTGCTTTTTCTTTGACAGGTGTTTTTCATGTATTGAAAAAAACACGATCCTACTTTCAGGTATCGATACTTTTTGTCTAATACTTTTGTGTGGTATCGATACTTTTGTTACAGTAGTAGAATCGAGTAAAGTATCGATAATTTAAATTTAGTGTATCCCTAGTGGTTAGTCGCCGCGGAGTCTCAGGTACCGACAAAAAGCTCGGGGAACGGGGTGGCCCCGTTTTGGACAATCCCCCGCCTGTCACTCGCTGCCGCCATGCCGGTGCGTTTACCATCTTTGATCTCTAGCTTTCCGATCAGACGCATTCTTCGGCCGGTACAGCTAGATAATACAATCTAGTCTTTTAAGTTTCAATCTCTGTCAGTGTATGCCCAAGTTGGTATGTATATGGGTGCATGTGTGCGTGGAATTTTTATGAGTAGGAAGGATAGTGGTTATTGACAAGAATATGATATGTTTGATAATTAGGCATTTAATTAGGTATGTTTTCTTTGATAAATAATTACAATTATTTGTCTTACCTACTTAAAACACACTATTAATTTATCATTATAGGTATTCCAGCAATCTGAGTATTTCCAACCGTTTAAACTCTATGCGTACGTAACCCAATGTTAATAAAATTCATTCGTAAGCTATAAAAGTGTTATTCGTTGTTATAAGATGACTTAAATTATTTAAACTACTGTGTATGCATGTGAACATTGCATCAATAAACTTTGGTTTCTATCTAGAAGTGGTGCCGTGGAAATCAATTTGTTATGCAGAATATTGGGTTTTATGAAGCTGCGTGTAGGCGCGATGGTCATTGGGCATCGGGTATTCATAAAGCTTCCAAAACTGGAGTGGATTACGTTTTACGATTTAGAACAAAGCCTTATTCAAAACTTGCTTGCAGGTAGTGCAGGTAGGTAAAAATCGTAAAAGTAAGTAGGTTGAATCTTTGCCGGGGTATTTTATTTAAAAAACTGTAGGTCTTTCTTAAACGACTTTCTTTAGTAAAAATGATTAAATGGAATAGATTTTTGATCAACCGGCAACAGTACCTACACATAGGAATTCTTCACTTAGATACTTACATTGCAATTTTGCGAGACAGATTATAGAACTGTTATAAGACGTCTCTTGAAACAGATGTCTACCAAACAACCTAAACAAATGGAACTAAAACTACAGATTTAGTTTAAGCATGGTGAAACAACGCCATGTCGAAATGGGCGGGAGCTAAAATTTTAGCACTAGGACCGTATGCGGCGCGGGCGCAGCGGGTCAGCGACCCTTAATTACCCCAGCGCACCGCTACGGTGCAATGCTCCAGTAAAATTCAGCATAACAAGCCTTTATTAGACCCTGCCCGAGTCGGTTTCCTTACTCCAGATGAGTTAATGTCCACTCCGCATGACCCCACTCTAGCGCCGTGACAATTTGAGATCTTGCTTTTGGTTGGATTTGCAGAATAGAAGACTTAACATTGTTTTCAATGTTTTAGATGGTTTAAAGATTATCCTGCTGAAATATATCTACAAATTAGCACTTTTTTCGAAACAAACGTGTGACAATGGTCGAAATTGAATAAGCTGTTCACATCATAAACGATCAGTAAAACGCGCGGCAACAGTGCATAAAAGTATACGATTGTTGAAGTCAAACAGCATGTGCTCTTCAACAGCTTATTTATATTAGGGATTATTAAAATCCTCGCGATACACTGCTAGGGTAAGTCCGGGGTAGATGGCCATACGGGAGAGTTGGCCAATCGAAAAAAAACATGGAATCCTTCACTTAATGTAGCTAGTAAGAGCTCAGTTCGCTTTGCGTCGTGCTTAAGAACTAAGATATAACGAAAATTTTACCGAAAAAAAATCAAAAAGTGAGGAAAAACCACGTTTATTGTTTTGTGTAGTGCAAATATTTCTTAGATGGTTCATGTTTTACATGAGTATGATGTGA
>DWJQ01000898.1:0-12328 GCA_018248915.1 Hesperia meskei straton
CGATGTTGACATGTCTACGGCCGCCGCCGACACGACGACGGCCGCCGCCGACACGTTGACGGCCGCCGCCGACACGTTGACCGCCGCCGCCAACCGGTGAAGTTGTCTCTGCCGTTGTCTGCCGTTTACATCGTACCGTTCGTGTGTATGAGCACTAAATAGTAAGTGGTGCACTTACTATTAGGTGGGATTGTTTTGTAGCATTTAGTTATGTATTACAATAATTTATTAATTTTAAAATAATTAACGTGCTTGTCTATCTGTGTCCCCCAGTGGGTATAGGAAGTACCGAGCGGCGGGCGCGCGGCGGCTGCACGACATCTTGGGTGTTGAGGGCGGCGGGCCGGCGGCGCGGCGGCGCGGGGAGCCCGGCCACTCCGTCTCCGACTATCTCAAGTTTAAGGTGAGTTGGGGTTGGGGTTGTGAGGGTTGGGGGCTAAGATGAAAAATGTGTAAATTTTTTTTGACGTGATGTACGTTGGTGGGGCTAGGTGGATAAATGTGTAAAAATTTTTTTCGACGAGTCGTAAGTGGGTAGGTGCGCTGTTGGATGTGCTGTTGAATGAGTAGGTAGGTACTTGATGGGCAATTGGCTATTGAATGCACGACATACTCGGCGTGGAGGGCGGCGGGCCGGCGCGGCGAGCCCGGCCACTCCGTCTCCGTCTGTGAGTGGTGGGAGTGGAGGCTAGGAGGAAAATTGTGTAAATTTTTTTTCGATGAGACGTAGGTCGGTTGGTAGGACGGTAGGTGCGCCTTTGGATATGCTGTTGTATTGAACTGTGAGCACAGGTAATTAGTTTATTTTGGCTGAAGTTGGCAATTCCAATATGTCCGGTGACTCGAGTATACAATCACCGAGCAGTAGAACGCCTTCAAGCTATAGACCAGTGGTAGCCAGGTCCTTGATAATTCGGGCCATTTTACAATGTTTTAAAGTTTTTGCGAGCTGCAATTGTACGTATACACATAAGCAACTATATATTATTTTTTATTATATAGATAATAGGACAAAAATATTTATCCATAGCCACAAATAAATAATCTTTCTAAGAGCCGCATGTGGCTCGCGAGTCACAGTTTACCCGTGCTACAGTCGTACAGCAATCGAAGATAACGTCAAATAATAACCCGTCACTTGACATTGCAGGACCTGATCCTGCGCATGCTGGAGTACGACCCGAAGCAGCGCGTGACGCCGTACTACGCGCTGCAGCACAACTTCTTCAAACGGACCGCCGACGAGGCGACCAACACGCAACAGGCGCAGCCGCAGACGCACCACCAGCACGGTCAGTTGACGCGCAGACAGACGGACATACGGACATCTAGACACACACAAACAAATGCAATACCATACACGGACATCCAGACACAAAAACACCTAGACTCTTTCTCAGTCACACAAACACACACAGACGGACATCCACACACATACACAGACATGCACACAAGCACGTACACGAACATCCAGACATACGCACATACTGACGCAGAGAGAGAGAGAGAGAAAGAGAGAGTGATACACTTTCAAGGCATACAAGCCCATGCGCATATGCACATACAGAGAGAGTAATAAAGAGAGAGACTGACGGATAGTGACACAGACACAAATATGTAAAAAATATACACCATATGGCGTACTTGTACATGACTTTCTATCGACACACCCACACACGGTAACACTGTAACTTCAACTACATTCATAATTCGCCATCATATTTTATTTGCCATCAATCATTGGTCGTTTGACGCAATGACGACGCTATTGCTTTATTAGATCAAATTAAAGAAATATGTAGGTATTATGATTGTACGGTGTATTCACTTGACATAATTATCAAGCATATTAAACTTTATTGTAATGGTGCAACGTTGAGAAGAGATACAAGTATGAGGGTAGTTGATAAGTTTAGTGATGTTTAGATAGATGGCGCCACTCGGACTACCACAATGACGCGTTGATTGTTAGCTAATTCCTATACAACTGTACATCACACTGTCGTATTGCGCTTTACAATTAAAAATATTTCGCTACCAGGACTGTGATTTATTACAGAAAATGTTTATTTCCAAGTCAGATACCCCAATGTAGGATTTTGTGACCAATTTAATTAAGTCATCTGTCGCGATTTATTCATAAAGAGAAGTCGATAATCCATGTTGGGTGGTATTAGTACTTTTGATACTGAAAAACTTGTTATGAATAACAGAATTAATGCTCGTAACGTTATCTAAGTGGGCAGATGGTAAGTGATCACAATTGTCAAGGGGAGTCACCAACGTGTTGCCGGTCAAGAATATTGTTGTACGCGTCGCTTTGTATCTCTTCCCATCGGTTAGTTTATGGATGCGGTGTGATTCGCGACGCGACATTTGTAACTGGGGATACAAATAAAGTTAATAATATACCATGTCGAAGTTGTGGGATTATAATAATTATCATTGCTTTGAGATTTGGCCGGTGTATTTTAATTTTTTATAAAAGCAAGTAACAAAATCAATATTTGTGCTGTGAATCACACTGACATCTTATTAACTGCTAAATTAAGTTACACAAGTTCACAAACTTTGAAACACATTAGATAACTAATTTACAGTTATTATTATAAAACTGTAACATTTTAAGCGGGTCTAATGAACGTTAGGTGTTTCTTTCACCTATGAACTTATTGTTTATTTTATCTTTTATTCTTAAAAACAATTATATGTATTTACATTTTCCAGGTTGATCATTGAAAAAGAAAAATATCGATAAATAATTTTTGTATAATAACCGTATGTTAATTTACGAAAATTATTTATTTTGTGTATTAAATGTTGTAAAATCATTCATCGCATTAAAAACATGCAGTTAAAAAATATATAATATTTTTATATTGGACATTGTAAGAATATGTGTCCTGAATAGGTCTTTATGATGTCTGTCAGTCCCAAACACTTAGATTATACTTATTTCTGATACCTAAACATTATCTGGACTGCTAATGGCCTTATATTAAAATTTATCATACATCATGCATTTTAACAGAATCTCATTGGCATATTATATTGGTGTTATGTATTCATTTTAAAATTTAATTTTTGTGTAGATTTGAGGGCCACACCTAACAAACTTAGCTCGTTATTTAAAAAAAATGTTTTCTTCATCTGGGTGGTTGTAAACTCTCTCTCAATATGTTGGACCAAAATACATAAAAAATATTAGGTATTAAATTTAATGCAACAACATAAATTAAATTTAAATTGTAACTTAAAATGTAAATTAAAATGTCTGTTTTTTATCAAATCAAATCTAAAAGCTTCATAAACATGTAGGTATTCTTTACTGGAATTTTAAATTTTGAATGCCTATGCAACAAAATTCTACTAATGTATGTATAAAATGTAATATGTGCGATGGCTCTCAAGTCTTACAAAATCATTGTGACGTGTTCTGCTAACAGAATCATGGTGCTTTCATATCATTGTGACTAATATGTATGGTTTATTTTATGGGTTCCCGTGTCTATCTGGATCTATGGAAGCAATACAATGCATTTATTGTGTCTCCAGTTAATTACCCTCTCTTATTAACTACTTCGGAATTATGCAGTGTTTAAATTGTGATGGTTTTTGAAGTTTTGTCCAAACAATTTTTCGTAACCATATTTGTTGTTGAAGAAAAATAATTTAAAATTCTATTGAAACTCGAAGTATACTAATCTGCGCTGGATTTATTAAAAAATATATGTATGAGTTCATCAACTATTAAAGTAGAAAAAGCTTTTCTTTAAGCACTGCATAATTATAATGTAATGGTCTTACATGCTGGCGATTTTAGACTTGCTGTTACGATGTGGTTTCTAAGTAATCATTCGAGACTGAAATCAGAATAATATTATTGAATGAATATGTATTCAAGTTTGAACTGATACAACTTCAGAGATCATTTTAACATAAGAGATATTACACTAGACCGGGTAAGCCATACGGCTGCCCATACATTGCAATCCTCCCCGGTTAGAAAGAGAAACAACGATAACGGTAATTACCTATCTCTCTCCGATCCCGAGGAGACAAAAAGAGAAAGGTGATTACTAAATATTTCGTCTGTTTTTATCCGAGGTACGCTCTGAAGCTTGGCTTCTGCCCTCTAGTGTAATATCTCTATGCATTTTAACGGTAACGAGTATTTGCGATTGGCTGTGTTTCATATTGTGACATTGACTAAACAGTATGAAATACAAAGTTAGTGAGTACACGTAACTATTAAAATGTTTGACAGTGGAAGTAACAAAAATTATACTTACAACTCTTGACAAATCGCCATATTGTGAACCATGTTACGGCAGACCGACTGTTAAATATAAAAACCCCCCTATCGTTTCCCTCTTAAAATTTGAGAAGTCCGGACAAACAGCTGGCTATTCTTTATCTTTTGATTGTTACAAACACTGATAAATAAGATGAAAGTTTATTCAACACTTTCACTTTTAAACTTTTATATTTTTTTCAATATCCGAACAAGTGCTAAAAGTCGGTCAAACGACCGGATAAACCCGTGCGATAAATTGCTAACCCTCCAACCCCCCACTGACGACGGCCCCTAACGTGCTCGTTCCGTGCAGATGGTCCGTCGGACCCGCGATGACTAGAGCGGGCCGGCGGCACGCCCGCGCGACACTAGCGCCGCCCGCCACTAACGGTTGCCCCCCCACGGCAGGTCTGCGAACTAGTAACGGAATGTTTAACTACCCCCCAAGATAATAACAGCCCCACCCCTGATCCATGTGTACGGTTATGTTGAGGTGTGAAATGTAAACGACTTTACCAACGATATTAAAATTCGTATGAGATAACGTTTTTGAAATGGGTAATTTTTTAGCAACTTGTGTCATAGATTTTTTAGGTTTTTGAGCAAGTATTGATTGTATTTTCAATAAAAAATAAATATTGAATACTTTGAAATTAAATGTTGACTCAAATTATAATAAAGTATATTGATTTTCTGTAAAACATGTCATAAGATAGGAGGTATTTTTATAATAAAGGACAAATAAGTTTCCGCTAAGGGATTTATTGTTGCCTCTATTAATAGAATTCTGAAATTTTAAACTACTATTACTAAAAACCGTAATAATAAAATGCACTACGGAAACATAAATTATTCATTATTAAAATTTTCTATATATCGTTGTTTACATTTTATATCTGTAAAAATATGAATGATCTCTATGGATTGCTGTTGCAATGATCGTGAGTGAAAGTTGGTTACCTTCGTCCAATACGGGGTTCTCTGGATATTTGACTCATCTATTTTGTGTCATAATCACTTATTAAACAAAATCCTAAAAAAACTAAATAATGACAATGACATAATCATGTAAGCCATCATTATCACTCAATGATTATTTGATTCTTTTAATTTGTTTTAGTCAACTTCACTCACTAGATTTGCATTTGTTATTGCCGCTCGTATATATGTAAGCTATAGATATGTTTCATACCAAATTATTCATTCCTTTTTAAGTTTCCCCTAATGTGTATTTGTGAGAATGGCCAAAAATTATTTTATACCACCCTCCCATAATATTTGTGACGCCCCACATTTATAGCATGCTCTTATTCATTATAACGCATGATTTCTTTATTTTCATTATCTGCAACCACTTGTAGAATACGAAATGCATATTTAATTGATTATTAATGACTGTATTTATTTGTAAAATTGTATATTTTAAAAGTAGTTGCAGATTTTTGTCTCCTTAGTGTTTCATTAAAGTATTTTTTTACCTATGTATATCCTCTTTCGTATCAGGTAGCCTGTAATAGACAGTTCAGATAACACCAATATGATTCACTTCACCTTTAGCTAATGCCTAATCCCCTAAATAGATATAGGATATTAGTCACATAACGTATTAAGTAATGTTAATGATTTTAGTGTGTAATACCTACCTATAAATTCGTACCGATGCCAGTATTATAATACTTTACGAATAACGAACATGTATTTTACGGCTTTTTAATTTACGGTTTTTTTATTGAATCACACACAATTTATTATAAAAATTAGTTTTTTAAAGATTGTCATCTCATGCAGGAAATTGCGGCAACCTTTGTCGCCTATTTACTACACTAATTTCCAATTTTTGATTGTCTATTACCTACTTTGTTCACAAATCTTTTGGTTTTGGCCATGTCCTCGTGTATAGCAGACGACAGGCTGGCGTCAGCGACAGACGATGATATTAAACATTATCATGCTGTCTGCCACATTACATCGTGCCGATGATTTGTCGAAAATTTTTAGTCGATCGATTTTTCGAAAATGTTGGTGTTCGTACAGCACGATAATACTGGCTCGGTCGGTTCATATTAATATATGTAAGAGGCCGGTGACATGCGACGCGTGTACGTTTGTTTGCGCAGTGGCCGCAGTGGGCGCCGTGGGCGCAGTGGGCTCGGTGGGCGCGGTGGGCGGGCGGCTGTGGGGCGAGCGGATGGAGGTGGAGGCGGTGAGACGCGACGACGACATGTTGCCCGTGTGCCCGCGCGCGCACAGCCCCGTGGCTATCCACTAGCCCCCGCGACTGCCCCGCGACGCCCCCCCGGCCGCCGCGCGACGCCCTCGCGACTACCGCGCGACGCCCCCTCGACCGCCCGACGACCGACGGCAGTACAGTGTACAGTACAGTGTCGCGAGTGCGCTCGGTGCGTGTGCGTGTGTGTTGCGTGTGACGCGTGTGTGCGTGTGACGCGAGCGGACGACATACTATCGACAGACGAACTCAATCCAATATTTATAATTCTATATTTTTATTTAATGCGATAAGTCTGACTGTAAATGGGATACGTTATGTACGTTATGGACGATCACCTTTGTTACGTGAGTTACGTGACGTAACGTGTATTGTATTATTATTATTTTTTTGTTCTTAAATCGCTTCACTCGACAGTACTTAGGAGGTCCGGGGGACCCGATGCATCGACGGCATGAAAGCTAGGTTTTTTTATTGTTACGCAATGCATATCAAGGACGCAATATGGTAGAAAATAAATATTGTACATAAAAAAAAATTAGGAAACCGACTAATAATGGATACAGACTGCAAACCTTACCGGATAATCTATAGTTTAGTTATGTCTATGCTAGTTAAGCTTCCCCTCGGTTTACTATCGCAAGCTTTATATTTTGTAAAGTGTCGGCAACTGATGACTGAAAAACAAAAGGGCCAATCGGAATTTCGTTTTTAATCGACTCGATCGATTATTAAAATAGATTTTGAACATGTATTTTTTGACTGCACAAATTTGATTCGATCCGATGATCCCATCGTTTGAAACTTTGCCCTCGCATTTCAGAGTTATTGTATATTGTAAATGTTTTATTTGAATATCTCGAATGTACGAGGATCGAGTCGTGTCCTGTATAGGTTATTTTGGACCCGTTGGAATATTCAGGCGATATGTTAAACAGAGTATCTATAGTGTATAGGTAATTCTATGAAACACAAAATGTATTTGTAGGTTACGGGAATGTTGAATCGTATATAAAAAAAAAACTTTTTTTGGGTATTTCAGATAGGAATTAAATAAATTGAATAACAATACTGACTCGTTCAACCTTTTTGGATTTGAATCTACAATAGAGTAACCTCATCGCAACAGACTGGAAGTAAATTAACGGAGATATTTTGTATAGCGAACACTGTATCACTGCCTTATTGTGCCGGAACTATTGTAAGGCCCGCCGCTCTGACCGCATGACGTCACTACGCTATATAAGGTTGTAAATGAAATTGTATAGTCGAATCCATGGAGACCTGGTAATATATGTGTATCATTTGGTTAACCAAATCTGGTACGTACCTACCATGTAGATTTTTCTAAAATGCGCTTGTGAAATGTTTGGCAAGCGCACGGTGTGACGTCACTCTATAACGCATCACGAAAACGAGATCTGTCTCCATCATACGTTGACAAGCTTATGCGTTACAGAGAGAGACAAATACGATATATAGCGTGATGATTTGATTAAACTCGTCCGTCGTCATTGAAAATGTTAAAAATGTTTTCTTAAATTTCAATATGTGAAACGATTTTAAGACAGTATAATAAAAATGCAGTAGGGCAAGTAAACATGCCAGATTTTGTTAACATACGAATGTGTATTCAATTAAGTATATAACAAGAACCTTATCAAAGGATGAATTATTAATAAAACGGTCTAAAACAAGAGGGGTGCTCTCCCAGGACATCTAATGTGTTACAATAGTCCTTACCTACTGTCTGGTTAATAAATAATTTATCCTTTGAAAAAGGTAAATGTTATATTCAGGATGTACATGTGTATTACTAGATCTCACCATATTTTGGCGAACTATTTTGATAGATAAAGAATTCCATAGTCCGTCGATATTTTTATATTGATTTAATTAGTCTGTTCACTGAAGTGTATAACCAAAGGTAACGTGAAACCACAATTTATGAACAAATCAAATTATAGTTTTTATAGATTGCAGTGCCAATAATAATTCACAATTCCAATGCTGATTGCATTATTAACACTTAACTGCGGTTGCTGGATGAAATCAAGTTAAATTACTTAAACTTGGGTTAAAAAAGATACCAGTGAACCGTGTAACAGTAATGAACGTATCATTGAAATAAATAACAACTGTAATTTTACGGTTGCGTTGTCTCAAAGTATCGTTAAAAATTACAATTGCCATGTCTTGGCACTATAAGTGCGCAATGAATTGTCAAAATAGTTCGTCAAATTATGGTAGCTAGTTTAGTGTATTAGAACTTTTAGAATTTTTTATAAAAATTCAGTTACGACTACCGAATGGCTTTATGCGTTGATGGCCGACCGGGCGCGTCGGCGTTGATATTAATATTGCATTGTGATAGTGGTGATATAAATGTTTTACCTAAATCAAAGAGATGTCCATAATATTTTGAATATTTGATGACGTAGCATATTCTAGACTGATAATTCTACTTAAGGTTACATTTAACTGTTAGGTACATACTCATGAACCATTCAACGCAGCCGAATTTAAATTGAAGATTGTAAAACTCGTTCAAATGTTAAAAAAAGTATATTATGTTATGTATTTATTAAGTAATAGAGTGGCGGGCCTTGGCGGTGGCGGTTTCGTTTCGGCCGCCCTGTGATTTAGTGAGATGATTTTTTTTCAGTTGCTTATAGTTTGACCGACTGAAACGTACTGCTTATGGCGGTCGGAACGAAGTCGCCACTAGCTAGATGATGGTTGAATCTCGCGGGGCAAAATTTGGATTCATTTTATAGTGAGGACTATGTCATGACAAGTTGGGGGTTAACTTAGACGCAACAGTTACTTTTGCACGTGGTTTCAATTTAATAAATGGATCTTTAGATGTTAATGCTTGAAAAAGTGATTTTGTATTTTTTTTTATGAAAAAAGAACATGCATGCATGCGAAGTGCAGAATGTTAAATTTTATTTAGAAAACGTGATTTGTTTATTCAAAAAATGAAAGTAACAAAATTCATTTCTGTCATTCTAAAGTAAGCCTTTCACTTTAATAATTAGGTCCAATTTTGGCTACAGATTGCCCATGTCAATGATGTCAATTGAATGATGATATAAACGTTTAAGTTAACCCTAATTCGAGTTTCATAACTAAGATGAGCAATGAGTTTGACCCGCGAGATTGAAGCGTCACCTCACAGTTGACATTGCAACTGACTGCAGAGTTTTTTCTTTCTGCGAGGTTGTTGTGAATTTTTATAAAATCTCCCCCTCCCCCCCGAAACAAGTTGTTAAACGTGACGTCACATGTGTACGGTCGTCCACTTGTTTTGGTACATGAAGCATCAAAGTATGTATTACCTTCGACTACCCTGTGGAAACTTTTGCCGCGACTGTACCACCCAATTATTATATGTATATTTTTTTATTTCATTGTAGATTTGAATCTATTTCTAATCTCGCTGTTCTGAACATATTAAAAATTTTTGAAACGTCTGTATAATATATTTACTGTAATACTTTTTTGCTTCATGAGGTTATAGGATCGTTAGGTATATAAGAAATAGGTATGGGAACATAATTTCATTTGATTCTAGGGAAATACGAAACTATTCAATGGGCAGGTTTGCAACTATCTGTAATAACTTAATTGTAATTATCTTAATACTTTTTATTATTGTAATTGTTGACTTATTTTTTAATATTCCAATTGTTTATCGCTCCGCTCTGTATCTTACTGTGTATGTATGTAAACAATACTGTATTGTTTTAGTGATTGTTTTCACTGTTTATAGTAAATAAAATATTTAGTTCAATTGTAATTCAAGTTAAGACTGACTGGGGGATCCGTTGTTCGCCGTACGGAGTTCACCGAGCATTGTATAGATAATAAACCGCATCAAAATCGACACAGCTTGTTAGACAAGGGGCACGAACATGCACGGGTGGTGACGGTCAGTCTGAAAAAGAATTAGAAGTGAATATAATTTAAATTAGCTCAAATACACGGGACTCGCTTCGACGGCTCGTCGGTTGGTATATATATATATTATGTAATATATGAGAATACAGTTGAGGCTTGTCCGTTGTTCTGTCGCTGTCGTTATGAGTTGCGATTCGTTACTGAAGCCTATAGACGCGGAGACCTGCCGTACCATGCTAGTCCGACGTGGGGTGTCGACATACTTGGTTAGTTGCGCTGGATCCGGTGTGACGTCATCGATAGCTATTGCCGCTATTGGTCACATAACTGGGCGCTTATTTACCTAACAACATAGGAATAATATAGGATATGGCTTTGGGTCTCTGCATAAAATTCTGCTAAAATGTTATCATGTATGAAATTGTACAAGGATTTTTATTTATTGAATGATGCATAGTGAGTTACACGTTTTTTATAAATAAGAGCTGTTTCGTATGAGTGTTTAGCTTTAAATTTGTTTCAATTAAATTATTCCGTTCTCAAAAATCCGAGATGTTTAAAAATTATTTAGAAAGGTATGTTCGTATTATTCTTTTGTTGTAGGAATGAAAAATTTAGGTATAAAAGTGCCCGATTATCTGATCGCCAGTTTGATACATAAAAGTAAAACTTTATGAGCGCTTTCGTGTTCCGAACGGCACGTTGAGCTGTTAATCCGTTATTGAGGCCTTCTAAGGTCTAGATTAGCTGGTTGGAAACCCCTCAACCGGTCTAACTGGATTTGTATAGTAGAATATTCTCGAAGAAGGACAGTGGACCGCTAATTGGTCGTAGCTAGTGATGAAAGCAACTCTGTCATAAGGTCGTGAAGATTCGCCTCCATTTTACATGCCTAGACTTCAAAGGCTGAAAGTTTGAGTTTTAAACTCGGTTGTCATGTATAAAGACTCAATTACTAATATTTTGCCGTAAATGACTAGAGCTAGAGCCGATTTTAAAAGGCTTTTCTAAATCGTGTATTGAATAGATACAACGCCGGCTCTTAATAATTTTAATTAATTAAATAATACAAATAACTCCCTAAAAGACATTTAGGGGTAGCTAATGACATCAGTATCTATTGATACTAAAAACCTACATCTCTACTTTAATAAACGACTTAGTTTAAGACTTGAGGGTGAAAATATTTTGACTTAGATCGGTATTTAGTCTTGACTTGGACTAGAGTCTAGTATGACGGTAATAATGAGTCGACTCTTCAGTAAACCTTGACTGAGTTTCACGACAAGTGGTAGCCAGGATCCAGCGAGCCCTAGACGTGCGCTTGAGTATGTATAGTATACTATTTATTTGTATTGTGACATGGTGATGAAATGTGCGCAAGAGCATATAATATGTTTATTTCCTATCGGATTGTCAGTTCGCAGGCACTGTAACAATAAAAGGATAGAGCTTTATGTCACTAAGTTTTGTATTTTAAATCAATAAACGATAGCAATGACACTGAATTTTTATTGTCCCAACCTGGCGCGTGACGGTATAAATAAATATGTTGGTTCGGTTTGATTTTTTGTTTTATTTTTTTTGTCGACCCTTCACCCCTTTGTAATACGGAATTGAAAGATAGCAAACGAGCATGCAGTCCTACCCATGAAGCAAATATAGAGAGGACACGTTGTATGTAGATTTCCCCTAAGAAAGAACGCGTGACACTTTGCGGGGCGAGGGGGATATATTTATTTTCTATCTAACGGTCAATAGCAAAACTACTCGCTTCATTCTATATCGATTTTACTATGTAGTTTAACTATCTCACATTACATGGCAATAAATGTAGGATATAACAGTAACAAAACATGTTATAAAGCATAGTTAAATAACATGTTTTACAAATGTGGACG
>DWJQ01000899.1:0-12325 GCA_018248915.1 Hesperia meskei straton
GAGTCTAGTTCTAGATCGGTCACAGTTGTTATGGGCGGCAGGGGAAGGGTGGTACTGCATGCTCGTTTGCTATCTTATTTTCATAAAAAAAAATTATTATTCCACTCTTGTAAATCATTATTTTTTCATATTTTTATATGCAAAACCTTTCAGCATAATAATTTGAAAACTATGAAGATTTTTTCGTCTGAAAAACCGCTAAAGAGAATAACAACATTGTTTCTCATACATTATGTTGGCAGAATCAAAAGAACTGCATCTGATGTATAAAACAAAAGTAAAAGAAACGACGCTATGTTTGTTTGTCTATTTGTGCACTTACAAAGTTCTTATGCATTGCGTATTAGATTTTGAAACCGTACACGCCTGCAATGCAGTGTATGTCTTTCGAAAGTTTTCTAGTAAAAGTGTAGCAAAAATTCCTTGTCTGAGAATTCAGGAATTCCGGCGTTTCCTGTTTGGGCAGATTTTTTGGTAACAGATTTTTTCTAGTAGTGTCTTTTAGTAATTTATATCGTGCATGCGACCAGCATAACAGGGATTCCTATTTACTATTTGGAAAGAACACAATGATTTTAATGTTAATTACAGTTATTCGGTAACCACCTCCAAAATAGTGGCACATACAAGTAAACAATATTCATAAGTATATTTCAAAGTATGATTTTAAATTTAAATTGAGGTTGCTGTTTTTTTAATTTAATAAATAATCTTGCTTTCAAGAAAAGTACAGGTAAATATTTTGTATTCTGTTAAGGAGAAACTATCGTCCAAGGTGGAAAGTATCCTAGACAGATAGACAAACTTATGAAATTCAAAAATAAAATGCCATAATATCATGCATAATATATTACAAAGCCTATGTCATCATCACCACATTAAATAACAAAGTGTATTCTAAAGAGATAGTAATTCGATAATGTCAATCCCTAATTTTCTATCGCCGGCGAAATCTCTTCAACATTCCGAGTGCTTTATTGAAACATTGGTGACTTTAAATCAACACCAAATTCCCACTGCCCAATCAGCATTGGGCAGTAATTGAGTGACCCAAATCATAGACAAATTGCGTCCTGAATATCCCACCAATTATGAGTGTCCGAAATTGTATCGCCTCACGGGACCCACGTTAGCTTTGACGGGTTTTACACGCGCTAACTAAGTTACTCAGCTAAAGTTACTCAGTAAAGATTGTGACATGTGTGAATCTAAATATAATGCTACAGCTCCATCTGTGTATGCATTCATGTTAGTGTTCATGTCGAACTACGCGTAGCTTAACGCACTAAGGACGCTTGGCTACACTTGCATATTCAATCATTCCATTTTCGAAAATCGCGCTGTCCCGTTCCCGCCTAAAACATAGGTAGTAGGTGTACATCCCTGTTCTACCATATCGTGTTGTCTCGCTCTATTTTTAATGCACTAAATTCGCGCTAAAAACTCTTTGATGTGTCGAAAAAACCGACTCCCGATTTAGCGCTTAACGTTTAATGCCATTAGTAATGACGCATACAATTAGCGCGCTAACCCCTTGGCTACATCTGCGTAATGTCAAATTTAATGCACTAATTAACGCGTTAAGGCGCAGGTGTAGCCGAAGAGACATGAACACATACACAGATGTAGCCATAAGCATTTCAGAGATACTTATGGTAAGCAGGTTTTTTTTAATAAAAATATAACTCAATTATCAATATAACATAGGTTTTACCATATTTGATATTAATTTTATAGGAAAAATAAATTTAGTTTTAGGTATTTTAAAATATCAGCATCCGCTGATATAGTAAAAATTGCATCAACAACATCCCTGGTTCCCTGGTCCTATAATTAAAACAAGTGTGCAATTCGCACGTGGTTATAGTAAAACCTTCAAAAATTATGGCTTCAAGATAATGAGATACAATACGATATCCTTAATTAGTACTTAATAATGGACTTCACTTCTGTAAATCTATGTAATGAAAGTGTTATAGGCGCTATAAGGTAGCGTTTCTTTATATCAATGACCTGATGTTAACGAGAGCGAATTCTACGTCCAGAACAAATGGAGTGTCCAAAATCAAACGACAAAGTAAATTTTCAAACACAGTTTATTTTTCAATAATGTGGATCCACGCATCGTTACCCACGGTAACCGCCTGCTTGCACTTGAGATTCGTGCGAACGGCGGTATCTACCACGTAGCTCAGCAACATCTCTCTTCTCGCGCGGATTACTCTCCCCGTCCTTATCATCTTCGTGAGCTTGGAGAGAGAGGTATCTACGCTGTGGCGCAGACGCAGCTCTCTTCTCGCGTGGGCCGTCCTCCCCGTCCTTATCTTCTTTTTGGGCGATGACAAGGACCACGAGAGCGGCAAGAAGGATTAGTTGAAGCTTCATCTAGAATGACATTGAAAGTGAACCATATTATATAAATTAATTTTAGCTAACTATGCCTATCTAGGTGACGGGTCAATTCTGTATATTGGATACAACTTAAAAATCAAATAATTTTATCAGGAATGATTGTTTTTCTTAACTAAGTTTAGTCCATGACTATGAGAAACGGGTTTATTGCCTTTGGATGACAAATGCACGGAGATTACGTTGTGTTTGTAAAATTCTTAGAGTAAATAGACAGTACTTGGAATTGCACTCGCACTATACCGTCGAGTTTGGGCAAAGTCTAAGTACTGTTTATTTCACTCTCAGTAATTCAAATTTCAGCTATTGTTATTATAGTTAAATACTGAAAGATACAAGTATTTCAAATAGGTAAATGAATTTCTCATCTATAGAAAAACAAATTTGTTTTTTGAATCAATAAAATGAGGTGTCTGAATAATTAATACCTGAAATAATTTTAATAATTGCAATGCTTCGGGAACGTGCACTAAGGCAGGTTTCCGAAGCGAAAAGAGAGTACTACCACAGATTAGAAAATAGTTATTTGTATTTGTAGTACTGAGCGCGGGTCTTGGTCCACCAACCTGCTCCAATGCGGGTTAGTGGAGTATCGAAAGCGAGAATTACTAGTATTATAATAAATGCGTTTATCTGAGTGACATGAAAATCGTATAATAATTGAATAATAGAATACGTAAACTAATGAGTTTGAATATCACAATAAACTTGTAGGGCGTTGAAATAATAAACCGACAGTTTATAACGATTGGGAATGTCTTTTCAATGAGGATTGTGGATTCATGTGAGGAAAATAATGTATTTATGTGTGACAAAGGTGATTTACATTACCTTCGGAGCAGTTGCTATCTGTATGCAGAAGTATCGTCCTTTACTCCCCGAATCACACTGTCGGAGAACGTCGACATGGATCTTATATAGTCCTTACATGACGCTAATGAAAACTTAATGATACTTGAGTACCTGAGAATGGATTTGGTAATTAATTAAATTTATCAGTTTTCATAGTAAAGGATTAACTTTGGAATTTAGTTATCTATTTAAAACGTGACGGTTTCGAACATCTTAATTTTATTTGTTTACTGATGTATTATTTAGTTTTAAAAGTTATTATTTTACACTGCCATACCCTCTTCTATCTATACATAGAATAAAACTGCAACTGATCGGTGCTTGTGCACTCTAATCTCAGAAACGGAGATAGAGGAGGCTGTGGAGCAGCATATGGTTACACTTTTAGTGCCATATCTACCGTGTCATATTTGTTTTAATAGCATTTGTGCTCCGAATAGAAAGGTGTGGAGCCGGTCACAATTTTTTATTACAATTTTTTACCATCTCAGCCCATTAAGGTACCAAGTTATATGTATGTGATTGAATAAGAACGATGCTCCCACTAACAATTACTAAAGGGACTATTACTTATAGCAAACTAACAGAACTATCACTAACAGTTGCTGTCCAAATCCTCAGACTTATTTTAACAAAATAACCAACTAATGTTGCATCTTTGCATAACCATCAAAGCACCTGTTTGAGTCATGTTCTAGTTCACAGTTGTCATGGGCGACAGCGGAAGGGTGGTGCTGCATGCTCGTTTGCTCACGTAATTCCATATCACAATATTCGGTCCTATAGGTGTGTCGGCGAGCATATGGAATTGCCACTCCGCCAAAACCAAACTTATTACCGCCGCTCACAGTTCAGTTTAGCGTGTCAGAAAAAATTACTGAAGATATTTTTAGATAACGCCGTCAATCTTAAATGTACCTTAATCGTATTGTCGGAATGCTGGCATTTGTGTGCCATGCAATAATAACCAATTCCAAATCGAATTCAAACGGAGTGTACCTAAGTTTTACAACTGTTGTACCAGGGACGAAGAAGACGCAGAGGTAGCAGTGGAAGTGGAAGCGGAGTGCGCTAGTGTGTGCAGCGAGGCCAGTGCTGCCACCATTACACCGGAGACAGTGTCCTCAAGCAGTGCACCAGCTCGCACCAACCACGTAGGGACGGTGGTTCCAGCGCTGCTGAAAAGATCTCACACGGTCTCCAACACTCATGTGTCTGCTCCTAAGGTAACTTGCAGAGATTTGTCGAGAATTCTGCTAAATTTATTGTAGGTCAATGCTGATATTCCTCTGATGCTAAGTGGCTTAGAAGTTGAATTTACCTTGTGAGCAAAAGTTTCTTATGGAATTTTAAATTATCGCCATTAATCTGGAACGTTCTTTAATCATAGAAGTGGAAAGTTGGCATTTGCGTTAAGACGAATTCCATATCCAACGCCAACGCAATATAGGTAGAAGTACTCTGTTGCTCAAGTTAGTCAAACTACTTATTGCGCCTTGACTGGGAACTCAAGCCAAGTAATCAGGAGTTGAGTACTCAGTACTTTGGTCCTTTCTTCTTCCTTCTTTCCTGACCAACAACGACTCAGTGATACTTTTGCCATTTCTGATATTCATTGCTGACGGTGTTCACATATCGTAAGGGGTTATGTGCTAGCTTGTCAGCAATGTACATAAAATTTTGATAAAACAGATAACATCTCCACCTCAACCTTCGACGAGTGAAGCAGAGACTATGGAGATTCGGACGAGTTCCACCAATGTAAGCGAGGCCAGCTGCAGCGAGAAGGACAGAAATAGCGCGTGGGAGAAGGACAGAAGCGGGAGTCGTGCTTCGTCTTCTACTTCGGCAGCAACACTTACCAACGTAATATTTACTATAATTTATTGATTAATTTTAAAGTTTCTGTTTGTTTAACCATCATATTCACTATGCTAGCGCCAGATTTTAATATATTAGGTTCTGTGAATTGACTATTTTAATTAAGAATTTATTCAACAGTCATATTTTCCACTATAACGACGATGACTTAATCATTTATGCATTAGAAGATGAAGCACATTAGTGGAATCAATTTGTAATGTTAAATTCAATTAATGCAAAGTGAGATATCAATAATCCACCATTAATGAGTGTTTGTTTGTGACGCCTTCACGCTATAATTACAACTAAATTGTCAAATCAGCCTGATAGGGCAATGACCATTAAAGTACAGGGCTTCAGTCTGAAATGATGCCAGAATCACTTTTTTGATCGGCCTGTTTAATGTTATCGATCACCGACACATCTAACATAAAATTAACTTTGGTTTTGGAATAAACTTGCCCTACGTACTTTGCCCCTTGCTTTGCCCCTGAATACCTATGCAAGTCCAGTCAAAAACAATTATTTTTCTTTTACACATAAGAGCACAGACAAGAATATAGATAAGGCTAACATTATAAAGAAAAAATAATTAAATAAAAAAAACAAATGTCCAGGGCTGGTACTCGCCCGCGCTGAGCGGCGTGTCCGCAGCGCGCATCAGAGACAACCCTAAGCACAGCAAGGAGAGCAGCAACCGGCGGCTGCTGAAGTCCGACCTAAGTCTAACTTCACACCCCGAGATGGAGATCGACTACTACGACTACGAAGTTAACAATGCCGGTGAGACGAGTTCAGTATTGCTTGTTCTAAATTTGAAATTTTCTGTGACTTCCGGGTATTGAAAATTGAAGAGAGATATTCAAAAATGGAATATAATTATTTTTTGTTCATGAAACTAGTCGACAAATAAGCGAAGTAAGTGCCAGTGGTAATAGGGATCCACGTCCTTCTTTCAAAAGTACTTTAAAAATACAAATTAAATAATCATAAGAAATATAACAGGAACAATATAACTCAAAATTGTTGTTAATTTTATTAAAAAAAGTACAATAGCAATGAAGGTTTGAAGAAAAACTATAGTTTATTCATAGTTTAATATCTCTAGACATACTTACCAACAACTTAGACTATCTAAATTCTCATTTAATCTAACAGAATTTAGAATTTTACTTTACGGATGATGAAGAGAAATTTTGTAAAGATTATTTCTTAAATTTTAGGTTCCGTACCCGGTTCGTACTTAGGTATGGATCCAGCTTTTTTAGTTTGGATCCCGCCGCTAGAAGAAGGGGACATTATAAAGGAGATTGACGAAAACAACGCACCCATTTATGAGGTAAGTAACAATAAGGAAAATGGTATTTTTATGAGCATTATTACTTTACTTAATGTTCATCGTAATATTGCTATGAGTATATTAGAACACAGGAATGGATGTTCTGCAAAGTAATTTTATTATTACAATGTGATTGAGGAAGTATGTCGCGCAAATAAATACTCGCCCGAAGTCGTTTTATCAGATTTTTTCATAAAAGGAATGTATCAGAGTGAATAAAGAGATTGTATCTGAGTGAATATTTAGGCGTATGTGATATTCCAATATGAATTCGCAATTTAACGATCTTAAACAGAAATACGAGTAACGCAAACTGAGAAATAAAATAATTGAAGTAAAATAATTGTGTAAGTGATTACTTAGATGTTGCCGCTATCTGTCAGAGTAATAACAAGATCTGCTCCGATACTATGCTCTTAATTGATATTAATTATTAGACGTCTACTGGTGAAAAGCTCGAAGGTGTCTGTTTGTAATTGGAATAACGTTTTCCTTTGTAGTACCTAAACAAACAAAAATGTTGATCATTTCCTGAGGTTTTTACCTGTTTCTTTTAATGTCAAAAAAAATCGTTAATTACAAAATATTGTCGAGATGTTCATCAGTACCCATTGACGTTAGTAGTTCAAAAGGCATCTCTGATTTCTCATTTTCTTCACAGGAGGTCTTACCACCAAATCTTCGGCCAAGTCCCGGCAGCAACACGGAGTCTCCAGATGACCGTCCGTCCTCCAGTACACTGAAAAGAATGTCAGACAACCGCACCAATAAATCGAACGAATCCATCAAATCCATAAGAAAAGTTATGGATAGAGGTAACCTCATACAGCCCCTCAATTTCAGCGTGAGTGATCTACAAAATTCACCTAAACTACCCAAACGAAACAGAAGGAAGAAAGACGAAAATAACACGGGGATCCCAATGAGAGATTTAACTCTAACGATGTCCCCAGCGAAGGTCCATAGACGGGAGAATAGGGATTATGATAACTCATCGACTCTAAAACGAGTTAACGATACAGCAAGAGAGAAAGACGACACACTCAAAAGGACGACAGATTTTAATAACATAAAATTCGCAGATGACTCGGAATCGTCGAATGAAATTAAATTTGCAGACGATTCGCCGGATAGTAATATACTAGTCGATAGATTTGATGTTAAAGCTTAACTATTGGAATTTGATAGAAAACTTCTAGACATTAAACTATTAAGGGATCGTTTTCATTCTCAAAGAATGTGTAATTATAAATCTTGTAGTCTTCTTTTGTGATTTTCCCAATGTATGGGAGCTAGTACGGCAATAATAGGAAAAGTTTATCCAAATTAAAATATAAATTCATCCACGCTTAGCACTGACATAATTTGTTGTGTATATTATTCCTTTATGTTATTATTTTGGGCGTACGATTTCTCTACATAGCGTAATTGCGCGAGGGAACGTAACAAATTCGGAATATATGTATTTGTCGTATGAAGGCCAAACCAATAATGTTTTGCGAGTTAACAGAATCCAATTTAGATTTCCAGAAATTCGTTATTGAATAGAGAAAGTTATAACTTGGCCGAGCAATTATAGGAAATTTAATTACTCTAATTTCAGTTTGTATCGCACCCTTTGCTTTAACTGGTCGTATAGTGAGATATAAAGCGGTTAGTCTAAAATCTATGCAATTGATCGCCGCAGATCGGTTTGTAAATGAAAAATACGAATACCTATATGAGAAAAACTATTATTTGACTCAATAAAATCAAAGCGAGGATTATTCGTTTTTTTCGATTATTCTGTCCCTTTACATGCGCGATTCTGAGAAGTCACTTATTGATTTGAATGCGTTTTCCAATAATATAATACGGTAAACTTTTCTCAAAATTTAATTTTTGTATTATTTCAAATAATTCACAAATCAAAAGTGATGTTACTTTAAAGAATCAGTTCGAAGAATATCCGAGCGCACGTACTAAGGGACAGATTTTCCGAAGCGAAGCGAGGGGATTTGATTTTTGTAGAATTTTCTTATTTATTCATACTGATAATATTTAACTCATATTCTGAAAGACTGTGAACATTTTGATTTGCCTATTACAACTTATATCAATGTTAAATTAAAATAACTTCAAACGATAAGAAATTAATTGATTAAATTAATATTTGCCGTAACTCATTCTAATTTTAATAGGTATCTACATATTGATCTTTTTTATTGGTATGTGTTATTAAGAAGTGTTTATTATTATTTCAAAGTGAATTTTAAGTTCAAGTTATGTTTTTATATTTTATTTTTATTTAAATATAATAATCACAACGGTTATCAAATAAAATATCATTTCACACCATTCTTCACTAGGCGTTTTAAGGACCAATGTGGATAAAAACTCATATCACTACGACCATTTTCATACGATAGTATATTTTTCAAGAGATTTCATGGCATATTATCACCATAATAACATAGAATATGTACTAAGTAGTGTCACGTTATTAGTCTAAAGTAGAGTTTTATAATCGTAAAGAGTAATTTATGAATCCAAAGATTTTTAGATTAAAATAATAATAATATTATAACTATGTCACTTACGTGTACGCCATTCGAACGTATCAGGACCACATAACACAATAGGTAGGTAAATAAAATTGTGTGAACAAGTTTATGTCATGGATCGCGATAGCGGTTTCGGCGCGATTTTTTCTGAATCGTATCTATAACACAAAAAGAAAATCAAATGCTATAACTGGAAAACCATATTGTATATTGTTAACATATCGCCCTTAAATACCAAAATCTTGGGTACCATGTGGGTAGGTTTTATGCAAAGGGTACTCACGATCGTAATGAGTAGTGTTTTTTTAATCCGAAATGTATACCCCTTGGATTTAAAATTTTATATAGCTGCAATTAAAAATGCTGGTTAAAAATATTATCACCATAAAGGTCGGTAAGATATTATAGATTTGTTGGTATGTGGTCTTGAAACGTATATACGAGTATATATTATCAGTCCCACGAACTCACTATGTTACGATAATATAAAGTAACTTTTGTATGTCATATAATATAATATGCCGAAGCACGCTGGAATAAGGGAATGAACCGCTATTTCATTTATTCAGTTTTCTACACCTATTTGCAATTGTAATGTTAACATATAAGAACACTAACAGATCGATGTCTGTATATAAAAGATATTTGAGATAATATATTTTATGTACAGAAGATATTACAGACTTTTGTTGTAATGGGGTATTTTTAAAGAAATATTCTGTTAAGCCAATAGTATGTGTGTTTGTTCTCATTAATTTCAGACACGACTAAACCGATTTAAATGCAGCTTTCACTGCTGAATTGTAGTAAACTTCGGGTAAATTTAACGATTTCTTCATTCGACGACATCAAAAATATATCAATTAATACAATTTCGTTTCATGTTGCTACCAAGATAAGTTTACGAAGCGAAGCTAGTGCAACAACTTGTTTAATACAATAAAAGTATACAAGTAATTATTGTACGCAGTATTTCACACTGGACTACATTAAAATCCAGTTAACGATCAACTCTCATTGAGCGGGCCTGAAATAGCCAAGCTGTTACTCAAACTCGGTTACTTACTTATTTACTTTTAATTAAAAACCGTTTCGTTAAATTGTAGTTATTTTCATGTTTTCACACTTTGAATTCGGTTAAAACAATTTAATTTTAGGAACTGGGTTTATTCTAATCGGTAAATGAGTTTTGAACACCGTTGACACCTGCTTTTGAACGCCTTAATAATTAATAGAAAGAAAGAAAAAAATAGATTGTAGTTAAATGGGGGGGCTTGGAAAGTAAGTTTAATTTTAATTTTAGAAGACTGACGTCGGGGAGTGCAATACTTCTAAAAATATTTACATAAAGTAAAAGGTAAATTAAACTGTACCAGTGTAAGTTCTAACGGCTGATTTTTATAATCTATCTCTTATTGTCGATAGCTCTTATAAAACTAAATGAGCATTTTCCGTTTCAATAAATACAGATATAGAACAATATTTCTAGCCATGGTATTATTATCTCTCTGAGGTTATATTGTTGACAAGAAAATAATCTTTATCCAGACAGATAAGTTATAGAAACCAGTCGTATATGGATTTTACTAACAAATTTTGTATTATAAGTACTCTGATTTATGTAATAATTATCTACATTAAGTTTTGATCGAACTTAATTCTATGATCACTATTTTTAATCCTTCGGCTATCCATAATATGTCCGATAGTAAATTATTAATAACACCATAATATAACATTTTAATAGTGAGGTTTATTTGATTCTTGGAAATATAATTTATTGAACATAAAATCTCTGTATCTGAAAATGATTTTTTCTTGTGTTAAATATTTTTAAAATTGAATTAGCGTTAAATATTTATTCTACCGAATAAATGTGAGTTAAGAATGGAATAAATATTGTCTTATCCTGCAAAGTTCAATTAGTAATTGATTGATTTTGGATAGATGGAATGGTAACCTAAGCGAAATAAGTTACCTAGTTTATATTTATTACCGAGGTGTTTATTTGAGCTTAATGTAACATAATGACATTATTGTAATTGTATTTTACAGATAAATCAAGTGTCTATTTGTAACAAATAAAGTTATGTGATCTACGTATTGTTATAACCAGCGATGTTGTAAGTTATAACTATAGATGCGTTACGAGTCACATTTTTTGACTAGGTGTGTATTGACAGTAATTTAAAATCGAATGCAAAAAATCGAATCGGAACAGTAATAATTCGTTTGCCTCACTGGGGTGTAGTAGTGACATATCTACGGTAATAATATGATTGGTTATAACTAAACTTATTGCTCTTGGTTGCCAAACGTGGCTACAGCCAAAGATATTTGAACCAAACAGAAACGGGCAAAATGAGTAAGATATGTGAAATTATTATAGTAGATTAGAATTATATCCGGAGCCCTGAACGCACTTTTCAAGAATAAAATAACACAATTAAAAAAATAACCGACTTCTATATTGATAAGTAGAGAAAACTCAGAAATTAAGTAGGTACCTACCCGTCAGATTATGGCAATAGTCATGAATCACCACCTTTTGAATATAAAAATAATTATGAAAATAGGTTTACTCAGCGTAAAATTATGAGATTAACACTCATGAGAAAACAATACAGTCGAATTGAGAATTTCTTCCTTCCTCAAAATCCTTTAAATGTTACCATGAAACTTTATTTATTTAATGAGGTACATTTTGTGTAAAGTACTGCATGAGATTGTATCCTGCAATCATATTACATTTAGTCCACCATACTGCTCCAGTGAACAACTTCACCATATTAAATAAAATGGATCTCAATTTCTGGTCATGTCTAGTTAATAAGGATAATTTTATTAACGTTAATAAACATATTTAAGAATGCATTTACTAATTTATGTTTGTTTTAAGCTTTTTCTAATAAGTTTTATTGTTTTAATATATCGCAGCTATCAATTTTCATACCTAGCTATCGTACAAGTCGGTACAAGCTTGAGTTTTACGTTGATTGCGAAGGGCATTCGAACCATGTAAGTAGTCATGTATATCAACCAGCGCATTTATTGAGATAAATGTTTATAATAATCACTAGTGTAAGGACGTTGTTTTACATTTTTGTTCTGAATGTCGTCAATAAAACGGTTTTATTTTATATTCATATTTCGTTTCATTTATGGCTCCTCACTAGTAATTCGTTAAATGGGACTTATTGGGAACGTCGCGACGGTGACAACGCGCAACTTTTTCGGCAACAGTAACTGTCAAATAATGACATGTAAACATTGTTAGTATTTTTGCAATTAAAAACCAAAATGAAGAGTAAATGGTACT
>DWJQ01000900.1:0-12322 GCA_018248915.1 Hesperia meskei straton
TGGGTGTGTGTCCTTGTCTTGTGTGTTGTCCATGGCACCCACAACACAGGGAATCCTAGTGTGGGGCTATGAGTGTGTAGCGTTATTATGTGCGTAATATTGAGCATAATATAATCAAAAATTTAATTAAAAAAGCAAAGCTTTAATATGTCAATCTTGCCTGCAAATGTAAATTTAAAATATTATTTTTTTGTTTGTGATTGCAGGTAAATCTAAATCTCTATCGTTAAAAGTTATCCTATACCTATCCATTAAAATTGATTGCAATCGAATCAACTGATCCCTACTTTTTCTAATTAAAATTCCTACAATAAAATGTGTACCATGACTTGTTTGAATGTCACGATCGCAATTAAAAAGGTATACAGAATTACTAGTGATCGTGTAAAATCTCAGTACAGCATCGAGTCGTACTCGTAGCTATTAGAATTAGGCCTCAGCCGACCACAAGCCATGACATCATTACGTGATTCCGAACTCGGGTTGGCCGCAAATTCCATACTTATGCACTCATCTCATTAAATTTTCATCAATTTTATTACGCTCTGAATACCGCTCGGATGCAACAACGACTAAACCTTCGAATGGCGTTTGAAAGTCAATAACTACTTAGCATTTGATCGATATCCTTATGTATATCAAGGGCTTTTTTGTGGTCACTGCTTCGAGATAATTAGTTTTATTGGAATGCGGCTCGAAGCGTACACCTTGCTCTTATTTTGCATTGCTTGGATGTTTTACATTATTCAATATCTACATAGGCCCTGATACAAATGACGTAACTAATGGATTTTAACTCGTACCTCCTTAATGACACAAGTACTTGCAATAAATTTATTTATTTAATAATTAATTAGTACGGTTATACACCAATTACACTAATTAAACTACTAACTACTTACAAAAAAAATTAAACAAGAAAATAGAACAAAATTATTTTAGATTAAATTAAACTAATTAATAAAATTTAAATGATAACATGAAATAGCAAAATTATTAACGAATTTTGTTAAATGTTTATGTCACGGTGTCTCGAGCAAGAAGCCTCAGCTTCCAGCTATGTCTCCAGATTAAACCCTGGACCTTGTGAGCAAGATTTCCAATTGAAAGAAATTATCCCGACAAAGATTAATGTATCTCGTAGGGCTTTTTCATTCAATCCAATAAGGTATCTAATCCTACCTTAAAAGACCTCCAAACCCGTATACCATCAAAATATGCTAAACATATGAAATGTCAATACCAGAATCCGAATTAAAACACCAAAACAGTGCTGTCGGGGTAGGTACACCAAGTCACCAACTATGAAAGATTTATAGCGGAGATAAATGACAGAAACAATCATAAATCCAAAGTTATTCCCGAAGCGATCTATGTTTGTGTCCAATTGTCGTGATTTAATACGACGCAGATAAACGGCTTGCGGCCCTGGCGGGGCAGCACCTGATCAAAAGCAGGGCGACTTATCGCGGGGAAATAGAATTACGAAAATATACTACGATAATCCACAGATACCTAGGCCTGATAGTACTGCCCTGTAGGTAATAGTACTGCCCTGAACTAACTAGTACACAACCAGCAATTAGAGGCTGCGACTGCAATACTTTTGAATATTATATCGATAATTAACGAAGGATATAACGAGTTCCATGTACTAAAGCTCGAGGTCAACCACAATACAATACTCGACTGTTATACAGACGATCTTACGCATAAAGTATGGAATAAAACAAGACTATAGAATACTGTTCTAATGTAACTGTTTGTTTGCAGGTGGTCGTATCTTGCTTAGCGCTGGCGTGTGGAGCCCAGGCCTCCGGCTGGGTTGGTCCCCCGGCCAACATTGCGCTGTCCCAGGACGGTCGCAACATCCTCGACACCCCCGAGGTAGCCCAAGCGCGCGCCGCCCACCTCTCCGCCCTCCAACAGGCGTCTCAAAACAACCCCAACCCCCACGACGACGGCTCCTACAACCCCCAATGGGACAATGAAGAGTACTGGCAGCGCGCCGACCAGGGCAGGTCATGGAACGGTGCCCCCGCCCAACAATGGAATGCTCCCGCTGCCAACCAGTGGAACGCTCCCGCTCACAACCAGTGGAACGCCGCTCCCGCCGCCCCCGCCTGGAACGCAGCCGGCCCCGCTCCCGCCCCGGTCGCTGAGACCCCTGAGGTAGCTCAGGCCCGCGCCGCTCACCTCGCCGCCCTCTCTGCCGCCAAGTCCTCCGCTCCCGCTCAGCAGTGGAATGACGGCCAGTGGAACGATGGCCAATGGAACGGCAACGGTCAGAATGGCCAATGGAACGGCAACGCCCAGAGTGGCCAGTGGAACGCCCCCGCCCACAACCAGTGGAACGGTGCTCCTTCATGGCAGGCCGGCAACCACCAGCCCGCACAGATCAGGCTGGCCCATGACGGCAGCGGTATCCTGGACACCCCCGAGGTCGCCGCCGCGCGCGCCGCCCACCTCGCCGCCCACGCGCAAGCCGGCCACGGTGCCCCCGCGGCTCCCCAGAATCACTGGTGAAATTCTTCTCCCCTTTTTCCTTGTACACACTAGACTTTTAGTCCACTCTTAGTTCTTCTTAGTCCACTGTAGGCCCCGGTCGCGAGTGATGTCCTAGTTCGCAACGCGAGGCCGTCCTCTTCCACCTTTCTTCGATCTCCTCTTCGTTTAGATAATCTTCAAAGTGCAAGTGCGTCAGCCTATCCTTTCCTCGTGGCTTTTTGTTACTTTTATATAGAAATTTCTATTATACGGACATTTTGTACATAATAAATAATTATATGTATGCGTAATAAACAAAATATATGAAATGGAAAACGATTTAATCACCTCGTTTTATTGACAAATTATGATTGCAAGTCACTCACTATACTCGAGATATGAATGGACAAGTAGGTTAATCGGAACAGAATTCAGATTACGAATAAGTACGGCAGTTATTGAACTTGTCTGAAACTGGACACTTTTTATGGAAAGCTTTAACGCGCTCGATAAGGTGGGGTCATTTCAAACCTCCAACGACGAAAAAAATTAAAAGTATTCAAAGAATATTAACAACATGAATATTGATTCACTAGTTTTCGAAGGTACTCTTCGATATATTAATATATAGCAGTAGACTATTATAAATAAGTAAAGGAAACTTACCTACATTTATATTGAACTAACCACATTTGTCACGGCAGGCTCTAAAATTACCCACTGAAAGCGTGGTTTTACCACCTACTAACAATGAACATTATTGATGAAGTACTGAACAAATTCGAGGCAAATTAAATTACAGGAATGACTCCTCGTGTTTTACGCCATTCATTAATAAATTCTACTATGAGTTTTACAGAATCTGAAAATAAGACTCAAAATAAACATGCTACAAATCATCTGTTATTAGAAAAACTGCTGTGACAGTTTTTAACCAACTATTAATATATTTTTTTTATTCTCAAATTCAGGCGCGGGGCGGTCCGCCCAGGGCGGTCCATTTAGGGAGGGGAGAACTTCATAATAATCAAAAATAATTTCTATATAAAAACCGACTCCTATTATGCTTCAAACATACAATAGATCGACACAGATGGCACATGGAAAATGGCGATAATATAGACGCTACAAAAATACGTAATTATCTCACAACAGTATGGTAACTTTTGCTCCCTGCCTCTGAACTACTGAAACCCAGGCTACGCCACGCTTGAAAAGAATATAAAAGTTATTTTTTTAGAATATTCTATTTTCTGTAGATAAATACCTAATCATCTGCCCCTATACCTATCTATACATCATCAGCAGTCTTAAATCTACAGGAAGAAATTTCATACGAAATAAACAGTACCTTTGTATCGAAAAAGTACTTACACATTACACATTTCGTGACCAAACACTATCGGAACATTATGTAGATAGCTTTGTGACCATCACGTAACTTTACTACTGAAACAACAATATTCAATTACCGTACTGATCGACGTGATAAACTGATAACATAATCGATATGCAAAATTAACGCTTCGGATCATTATTTTGCACAATTTCAGTTATTTAACACGTAGTTTACACGAACAGTTGTACCTACGATCCGTAGTAGATACTGACGTACTTAGTGGTAAAAAAGTTTTATACTCTAATTCTGTAAAACGAATACTTGTAACGTTTGTCGGTACCTAGACGTTACATATATGACTTGAATAATCTTAGTTAGGTGTTAATAGCGTTTAGTAACGTTGTCACCACTTTAGTAGACACACATTAAAATATACCCGAAGAATATAGCCATCGAATCGACATGGAATAGAACATCGTAATATACGAAATACATAGGTATAATATATCTACAAAATCATAAAATAGGTATATCTACCTACATATAACTCTAACTTGTTAAGTATATTACTGTTTAATTTTTCGATTCACATTGGCTGACAAAGGAAAAGACCAGAAGTTCATAAGTACTTTTGCAGGATATAGATTTTTAAAATCTGCAAATCTTTCAAGGTAAATTTTAGTTGAGATAATATATCTACTTATATTATGTTCTGTAAAAATCTTATATAACTTATCTACGCATTACCGCAAACAACCGATACCTGGCAATAATAATAACGGTCCCACGGTAAATTATTACTAAGTAACTAGGCTAATAATTACTTGGATAAGATCAGACAACGAACGGCTGGAAATGGGTAATTTTGCCATCGAAAGCAAGCGTTGGAGGCGACACAAGGACGATCTATCACTCGACCACGGCAATCAACCAATTATGCTGCAAACATTGACAATGTGAAATTAGGTTACGATCAACTAATTTATTGTCTCCCTTACGGCCAACACTTTAAAATTCGTTTGCCCTCAATCGAACTCGCAAGCTCGCGTCAACCGACACAGTCTATTTACAAAGTGAACTCAAACTATGAATCAGACAAAAGCATACCTAAAGGTATTTTAGTTTTGACGTAATTAATCGTAATTACATTTCGCGTAAATATGATAATTTCAATTACAAGGCGGACTTTATTACCTTGTTTTAGCGAAACTACTGGATACAACAGGAAAACTTAGACCCTTCACCGTGGTGCAAATGGGAGGCGACTAAGCCAATAACGAGAAGCAGGAGCGAGGTTAGGCACATGAGTAAAGTTGAATGTAGTTTGTACCATATGTTATTAGCATCGATTACTTTAATTATGTGCACTGTGCAGGAAAGACCTTCCCGCTTGTTGCCCCGATATGAAACTTTTAACAAAGACCTCAGAGAGTATTTGGCCACATCTACCTTGCATGGTCTTCGCTATGTGGGAGAAAGAAAATTAACCTGGTTTGAAAGGTAACAACATTATGGTGTTAACAGATAGCCTGTCAACTTTGTTATTTCATTGATATAATTATTTTATTAAATATTGATGCAAAGTTTGGCGAGGTATATAATTACATATTTGTCATACAAAGTTCACTTTTCGATTACTTACAGTTACAGTTTTAAAATATATTACTTGACCCTTTCAGATTCTTCTGGCTTATTGCATTTATAAGCTCGTTCATTTGTGCTAGCTTCTTTATCTTGAACGTGTATGCAAAATGGAGATCGTCTCCCATGATAGTGAGCGTAAACCCTCAGAACATGCCGCTCACTGACCTGCCGTTTCCCGCGATCACCATCTGCAACACCAATCAAGCCAAGAAAAGTATCGCGGAACAATACAGAGATTTTGGGTACGTATTTTGAAACAATCTTTCGGTCACTTTAGCTTCTTAATAATAGATCTATGCCAAATGTGTTGTCTTATAGTTTTTTTTAACTTCAAATTTTAAGATTAACTTTGGTTTAAGATTGCACTGCGTGTGCTTAAGATCTATAGACAAAATTCCTAATTGCCATAGCTCTTTGATGCAGATCTTATATCTATTCTGATTGTAAAATGTATCTTTTTATAGATCGTCGGTAGATAAAAAGCTGCTGGAAAGTTTGTGCTCGTCGCAAGCGGATGTGGACTTGTTTGAAGAAGAATTAGCTGAAAGTGCTGACTGGGATCATACACGTTCATTTCTTATTAATGTTAGTATATGTAGATACAATCGTGTTGCGCATACTGGATAACATATTATATAAAAATACAGTGACCATAATCCTTAACTTAAAATGCAAATTCAACTACTAAGTTTTTGGTGAAGTAATTTATAAAAGGGCAAAATAATACGACTCGTGTTACAACTTCAGTTACAATTTATTGAATGATGAAAGTATTGACAACAACAAATCTTCCTTTGCTGTCGTCGTTCCATTTACAAATAGGTACCGGCCAGGTCGCTGGCCAGTAACATTTTAATAGAAAACCTGAAAAGAAAGATCTGACTCCTCTCCTCTCCTCACTCCTCTCCTCTCCTCTAAAACACTACTCTGCTCAAAAGCACCGCTCCTCCCAATAGCACCTCGCCACTCCTCATCTGGCAACACCAGTATGCCAAAACTGCCCTCGCTTCAGCACATCTCATATCGCCACCTCCTTCAGTCATTGCTCCTCACAGTATAGCACAGGCATAAAAATCCTCCGTTACAAATTACTATGAGAGAATTGCTATGATAATTACTGTAGGTAACGCAGCCATGCAACGAGATGTTGGCCAGATGCTTCTGGGACTCCATGCCCAAGAACTGCCAGGATCTGTTCAACGCCCAGCTCACCGACGAAGGCCTCTGCTGCACTTTCAATGCCGTACACCGGGACAAATTGTTTCGCAATCCGTAAGTTAGTGCACTACTCATTGTATATAGTAATAACTACTTCTCTGAGATAGATAAAAGCTGAGAGCATTGATTTACCAGCTAATACTGCATATTTGGAACCTAAATTTCTCTTGAGTGCTTTAGTTGTTTCTAAATTTAGAAAAATAGATATACATGGCATAGCTACAAATACCTAACACAAAAGGTGGAATTAACAGAAACGTATGAGATAAGCAATAAAAATAATTGAAAAACTTGCAGACAGAGCACACAAGATTTGAGTAGATTGGTACATTCTAATTTCTTCAGGAAAGCTGTCAATGACCTTAACTTGACGTTCCCATCTCCGGCCGTGGACTGGACTGCGGAGCACGGCTACCCGCCCGACGCCCCTGCTGACGGATTCCCTTGGAAACCCAAAGGTTGGTGATGTCCCTGGCCTTGCCATATCACACATTGTCCATGGGCAACGGTGATCTTGATAGTAGGAACTTAACATCAGGTGACCCATCTACTTATTTGCTTGATTAGGCTATAAAATACGAGTTGCATGCTAACAAAAATTACTAAGTATGTCATGAAATCTTATATCATTTGATTTCACGCGATCAAGGAATAGGTACGGACCACGGATTGACCCTCGTCCTAGACGTCAACATTGCAGAATACTACTGCGCCTCTACGAAGAGCACCGGCTTTAAGGTACCTACTTTGATACGATCATACATAAATCAGAGGCTGCTAAACATAGCAGGAGAGACAAAGCTAAATAGAAAAAATAACGCAAACAGACCGGTAGAACATGCTCAAGAGAGATGCAGTGTCTTCATATCTCCTATTTCACTTTTTTTAATAAATCTCTACCTACATATACCTACGAAATAACTACCTATGCCTACTATATTAACGAAAATTGTCTTTGTTGGTAAGAATATGCAGTTTGCGGTTTTCACTAATGGTAGTAAGGCACACTAAGATTTTGTAGGTGTTTTTATTTAATCGGTTCATAAATAAAAAAAGTTAATATTTAACGAAGCGAGATAGGGCTACAAGTTAATATACGTGACATGTATTATCTACCCACACCAGATCCTCCTTCACAACCCTACGGAGACGCCAAAGATCGCTAAGCTGGGCGAGATCTTCGGGCCAGGCATTGAGGCACGGGTAGCCATCCAGCCGAAGATCCTCGATGCCCAGCCTGCACTCCGATACATTGACATCGATAAACGACTTTGTCTCTTCTCTAACGAAGTCGAACTGGTCTACTATAGGTACCTAGATATTATTATGCAATGATTACTATTATGTCTCATGGTCTACTCATACTTTATCTTACCGTGATAGGTATTAGCGGTACGCTCAGTACCTGTCGCCTACCATACGGTAGGTAGGCAGTGTAGGCACCTACCACACTTTGCCGCATGCTGGCACTAAGGAAGTCAGGAAACCCGAGAAGAACGGTCCCTGTAGGCGCAAGGCAGCAAGGGACGCTAACGGAGCGGCGGCCCTACAGCAGTCCGTCAACATTTGCGAATTTTTTTTCAACTGAAAAGCTTTCTTGGAAATAATACTTTTGTTTCAAAAGAAGCAACAAGTATCTACTTAAAAATTTCCATGGCGAAATGTTATCGAACTATTCAAATATTAGGAACTCTACTCCTACTCTACTGTACTTCGAAAGCTTTTTGTATTCTAAGCTCTTCTTAAGCCGTTTCAGCGGTTTCAGTATTCGCTCAGAAGTACTCAGAACTAAGCGATGTTGCAAAAACTTAAAGCACCTTAAAGTTAGATCATGACGTTAGATGCAAAATTTTTGATATCCTGTTTTATTACCTGCTTGTCCTAAGGTCTAAATATCATACATGCAACTTGTTTATTTTGAAGCAGTAATTATCTGAGTTTTGACCAATATATAGCCTTACCTAGTTATGTATGTGCTTAGCAATCTTATTTCTACAGCTCGGCAAAAGATACCTAAACGCGATAACAGTTAGGTATGTTGTTGGGGACGATGACTCTCTTTAAATGTAATTTACAAATTATTATTGCATAGTATAAAACTAAATAATGTTTGGACTTCAGGACGTACACGCTGAAAAATTGTCAAATGGAATGCGAGGCTCGGATCATGCTGAACATCTGTAGATGCGTGCTCTACTACATGCCAAGTGAGTCTTGAGTGATGAATTGGCTACTAAATATTCATGTTATAATGGCGCAATAGTTCACATGCCGGATCGCTGTTCCAATGGTCGTAGATTCGATTCCCAGTGAGGCAAAAATTTCATTAATGAGTTTAAATTTCTGTTCTCAGTCTAGGTGCGTGAGTTCTTGTCTTGTCGTTGGCTTACTCGGCGCGGCACGGGCAATCCTAGTGTGGGACTGTGAGTGTGTAGCATAATTTGCTAATTTATCTTGATTATTTCTTAAGAAAGTCAGTCATCTTTGCAAATATTAGGTAGGTACAGGTACTACTACTAATCGGTATGTTTCAGAAAACAAAACTGTGCGTATATGTGGAAAAGCAGATGCGAAATGTTACAATAACATGAGGAAATCCATACCGGAAGGTAAGAAGTTTTAAGGATATTTATATGCTTAAATGGTTTCGTACGATAACAAAAATATTACAATAAGTCCAGTCTCTTAACAACCCAGCTTTCGCTGACTGCCACGTAAAATAAAATCAGATCAACGATATCATAATTATTATAATTCCATCTTCATCAAATTAACATTTCATACCTCGTAGTCTTGTAAGTAGGTAGGTGTTAAAAAATAGGCTTAGATTAATTTAGGTAAAGAAGTAGGTATGTAGGTATGTACCCAATAAGATTTAGCAAAACTTAAATAAAAGGAAACTTTCTTATGAATTTTGCAACAGATAATGTTTCCAGTCTTCGTTAAATAATATTGGTTCACCGATTAAACTTTTAATTATAGGTATATCCTTGATTACTTATTTACCTCTATAAGCACAATAATGTATTTTAACTGAATATTTCCGATAAGATCAATTAAGATTAATTACTTTTACTGCCGTGACCAAAGTTAAAGAAAGAATTTATGACCGTAGTTCCCAAATTAACAACACTTTAAAGATTTAAAGCAATTAAAATTACCTAAATAATTCGAAAGTCAAAACTATGATTGTAATGGTAGCGATATCGAATTATCGATATGTATCTACATATTAGTATAAATTACTATTTTTATCCGACTTTAAAGAAGGAGAAGGTTCTGAATTCGACTGTATTTTCGTGTTACGTCATAACATTTTATTGAGTGAACTGATTGACTGATTGTGGTAGTGTCTGGTTCCATATGAAGAGCGACACAAGTAGTTTTTAAATTATCTCTAATTGTTAAAACTCTTTTTTTTCTTAAAATTTATAATCCATTGTCATGCGTGTGCGCAGGTCTAGCCGGAGCGTGTGTGGAGTGCCTGCCCGCGTGCACGGAGATCTCGTTCGTGGAGCGGCTGAGCACGGCGCCGCTCAACAAGGCGCTGTTCGGCCAGTACGCGCAGTACCTCACCAACAAGACCCCGGACTATTTCGTGTAAGGATACGTCTCAATTGAGTTTCACAAAATTCTAGACTGAACAATATTTATTGATAGCAATATTTTTTTCTATTTATTATTTAGAAGCTCGTACAAAAGTCCTTGATAACGCGAGCTTCGAGCCGTAAAACGAGCGTCGAATTCAGATATTTTTAACTCAAATTAAATACAATATTAATATGTTACAGAAACAACATGTTGGTTATACATTTCTACTTCGAGGACAACGCATTCCTGAGATACACAAAAGGAGAAATATTTGGCCTCACTGAGTTTCTGTGTAAGTTGTTAATAAACTGTGTCGGCAGGGACGCCGTAAACCTTCGGTCTAGCGATCGGGCACTTAAACATAATAAAAACGTGGAGAATGGTCTCTTGTTCCGTCGTAATCTGCGTCGGCGTATTCATAACATATGTTTGTGTCCGGCGCCGCATGCCGCATACAGCAGCGCTGTGTTGCGATCGCGAAACCATAACTTAACCGGGCGTGCAAGGCGTGCGGCGTACGCGGGCGCCACCCATGAGGGGCGGTAAATGGACCACGCCGCGCATAAACTTGTATGAAATTAGTATCCCCCCCTCCCTCGTGACCTCGTCAAATACTTAAGAAATGAAATGCGGAACATCTTAAAGATCGCCTACGAAAAAGCACCTCATTCAACTCCTGACTTGCATAATCCAAAAGTTCTTATATTTTCCATACTTATTGAATGCATTAATTTTAGCGAACACGGGCGGTCTCTTGGGTTTATGCATGGGGTTCAGCGTGATGAGCGCCGTGGAGCTGGTGTACTACCTGACGCTGCGGGCGCTCTGCGTTTGGAGACGGCGTCGGACTACGAGACCGTTCCTGCAGTAGTGTTGGTATACCCATTACCAACATTTATAGTGACCAATATTTTTAATTACGCCTTTATAAAAACTACAACACTACTGTTTATGTAACACAGAAATTATAGTTTTATTGAAATTTTATTTTATGTAAGAGACCGGCCCAGCGCTCCTTTGACCTTAATTCAATCTGATAAAAAGTTACTTTACTTCGACACTGGGAAAATACATATTTTTTGGTTATATAAATTTTAGCTTCGTCTCCATGTAAAGTAATTATTCCAAATCGCAAACACTTATTATCTACGGGTACCTATTGTTCGTGAAAAAGACTTCACCTATTAATGTACAATTATGTAAAACTGTTGGACAAGTGAGACGAGTAGATGATACATTATAGGACAATAATGGTTTTGATGAATATTATCATAATGAAACCAAAGAAATATTTGTAAAAGCAACTTATATTAATTTATTTTATGTACATTTACATACTTACACTATTATTAAATTCAGTTCAAACTTTTGACCATTGTCAAGATTGTAGAGGTTTCTCGAAGCTTACTGCAGCTCAATATATTTTTGTCGTTCTGCTATTTTTTTCAACCTCATAAACATAGTCTGTATAGAATTCGTTTTAACTGCAGTCTGTAGTCTGATATAGAATTCGTTTTAACTGCATCACACAAAAATTTCAGCTTTCCATTCCTGTGATTAAGAAACTGCCACAGGAGTGGGCAGAGCATTAGAAGAGAATAAAGATGGTTTCAATAGATGGTGTTTTTATTCACTCCTCAGGATGACACTCGCGACGCTGATCATATCCCTTCCGATCCGTTTCCGATCGCCTTACATAGGTACCCACTACCCATAATCAATCTAGAACTTTTATTATTAAATTTCTTTTCTAGAACTTTTATTACGAAATTTGTTTCACGGCAGTACATTGCACGATACGATTGGCGATAAAAATTTTAAGTGGCGCAATTAAGTTTTGCTTACAAGCTTAAATACTGTGGGAACAGCTAATGAATTAGTTTATAGCAGGGAGTGGCAATTCCATTTCGAACACGATCGCAGAGTAGGTCCAAAAGTTGGTAATACTTGTATATATGACGTTTACAATTAACTTAGATGAAGTTCAGGACTGCTGGCGGGGCGGGCCCTGCGCGGGCGGCGCGGGGGGCGCGGGCGGCGCGG
>DWJQ01000901.1:0-12306 GCA_018248915.1 Hesperia meskei straton
TAGAACCTAGTAGTATTCTTAATTAAATAAATGATACAATTTTAACATAGAACCTTGTAATAGTGAGCCAGCGATATTTTGTAGTCTGAAGCAGATAATATTTGACAATTCAGATCAATGGTATGGCTAAATGGTACTGTTCAGTTACCAGTAAGATATTAGCTACCTAAATAACTAGTATCCTTTCGATTTAAAGTTAAACATGGCCTCCTCTTGTATTCAATAATGTCATGTGATCACAATTTGATTTTTTTCTACAGGATACAATTTGCATCCTTAAATATTCATTGTATTAATTCTTCATTTTTATTAGTGTTGTTTCTACGTCCTAATAAAACTATGGCATCGACGTCACATTATTTAAACTATTGAATTAGTTCTACTCAAACAGTTTAAATTCATTTATTAGATTACATTTTTGAATGTGACATGTGATAAATGCAATTTTCTACATAATTGCTTAATGAAGTCTTTAATATTTTTCATTGTTCCTTCATGACATTATAATCTTACATAATTGCAGAATAAAAGCCACAGCCGCTTATGAAATAGCGACATTTAAGATAACGAGTCTCGGATGCTCGTTGATTTTGATGAGAGAAAAATATACATCATCTCGTTTTTTAAAGATATATACCACAATCATATATCACTTGCCTTTTCACATTTTCTCTTAATAACTACGTACTACTTACAAAGTATTTTTAATATTATGGTAGCAAGAATAGGTAATCTAGAAGGAAGGAATGTACAATTACTTAAATACTGTATGGCAGAGTATTTTAAAATAGAGTTTTCAAAATTCATTATCTAACTAGGAATAAGTACCAAAATATTTACATATAAATAAAGAACCAAAATGTGGCTATATGACTGACTCACTTGTATTATTAATACTAGGTTATTCAACCAGTCATAGGCACTTCTTCTGTTCTTTTTGGTACAAGACTCAAATCGAGCGGATTCTTCATAATATCTTTACCGTTCGCATCACTCAAATCGATACTTAATTCTGGCTCTGAGTCACTAACTTCGTCGTTTTTTGGACTTCTAAATAACACTGCTGTAGATTTTATCGATAGATCTATGGGCTGATCTTGTTCTATGGCAACTCCTGCTACAGCTGGTGAGTGAAGCAGTAAGTCCCCTCCGTTACGATTTTGCCAAGTCATAGCAGTTGGAACTGGTCTCATAGTTTGTATTGGCGTTGGCATATATGGACCGCTTCGAGGTGAAAAGCTGGGAGATGCTGATACACCAAATGGAGATGGTGGAAGGGTAGGCGCTTTTTTTCTTCTGACATCTTTATTTTGATTTCTAATGGCTTGCATTCGAATGTCCTTTTCGCTACATGGAGAAGATGCTTGCCGAAAAATGCTTAAGCCGCTTGTACTCCTGGAGCTATTGTCATCCTCGGGATCTGCGGACGAAGCTCCAGAGTCTGATGGGGATACGCTTTGCCGCATGACGTCATCTGTAAACGGGCTCTTTTCTGTATTCTTGTAATATTCTGCTAGGGCTGCCGCCGGGAGAAGGTTCGTTGGCAGGAAAGATGGGTTCATGTTTGAATTGAATGTAGGAGGTGATTTGCTAGTCTGTAATTGCTGGATATGTTGCTGTTGTTGTTCTTGTAGAAGACAATGTATTTTGAACCAGTTTGATCTTCTGCCGTATCTGGAGCCAGATTTTGACATGCCAACTAGCAAACACTTTCGTAGCCTGCAAGCTTTGCACGCAGTTCTGTTCTTCTTGTTGATAACACATTCACCGTTGTTCTTGCACTCCGATATCGAGGACAGGTTGTTGTAGGTGCGCCCGAAGAATGACTGTAACAAGAGAAAATCCAATATTAATAATCGGAAATTAAGGAAGAGCGGTTGATTTTGTGAAAAATACGACCCCGATTTCGTTAACGCTTGTATTAATTTAAAGTAAAATATCGACTCCCGTCGGTCTCACATAAGAAATAGTAATTTATAAACCTTACAGTTAAAAGTTGCACCTGGGCCCATTGAATTCGGTCCGTCCCTGCTCGGAATTAAAAACTACATTTTTCAAAAAGTCATCATAAAAAGCATTGCGCGGCGGATCGAAATCTGGGTCAGCGTTGAGAAGGTCGTATCTCACACTTAATATTGCAGAAGTACGCTTACGTCCTGTTGCGTCTTTGACGTAAGTAATGGGCGTGTTCGCGAGCTTTTTTTGGATAAATTTGGAAGTCACCCCGCTGAGACCGGGCTCAACTTTTTTCTTTCCCAATTAAACTCATACAGAAGTGTAAAATATGTGATTGTGTTACAGTTTCACTGGGAGCGAGGTGGTCGGTACGCTTTCTGCGGTAAATTACGGTATGCCACATAATTTCAGATTTCTACAATATTATCTTTGATTGCATATTGCATTTGATCGGAATGTTTTCGTATCCTCTTACTTAAATTACATCCTAATTTGCATTTTTGTTGAATCTAAAGTTTCACGCTTAAGTCATCGTTTGTATAATTCGGATACTCCAAGGAACGTCATTTGCAATGACTCCAAATTCATTTAAGATAATTTAAAATTTTAATGATAAGTATAAAAAAAAAATTAAATATGCAACAAAAATAACTACAAGATATTTAATCTAACACGTATGTTTTTTTTACTTTAGAATCTGGATTATCATTGGATCCATCGCAAACCTGTCTATGATAAAATGATCCTTAGAGAAGTTGTTTAAGTAGGTACTCAACAGAGTTAAAATACCAACACCAGTAGCCATTTTGACGAACTAGTTTATTATAAAACACATTATTTTCTAACAAAATACGATTTATTTTCTCTACATTTTCTCACGTACATTCTTTGCGGAATCTAGAACATACTGGAAGCTGCAATTGAGCACAATGAGACAGATAGACCATCTCTCAAACCAGCTCGCCTTAATTTGACAGGTATTATACTAATATAGTCCTCACTATAACAGTAACAAGTCGTTTTCAACACCCACTGATTAGATTTATGGACTTGTTTCACTGTAAACGTTGGGCGAGCGACAACATGAGCTAGTGCTGATGAAAAGCGATTACAGATTGTTAGCGATGACATTACAATATAATTAACACAATGCAATATTGATCTGTTACAACAATTTGTTCATGTACTACAAATCAATTAGGAATCATAAAATGTAACACTCAATAAGGATCAATCGCCCACAAGAAAAATAAGAAATGATTCTAGGTTTTTCCAAACAGTTCCAAAATTTTTTTACCTAAGTACATTCTTTTAATATCCGTAGACACAAGTAATAGTAATATGCTTTATTGCGATTAAGTAGGTATTCGTTTGTAAGTGTTCAGTGGAACATGTAGTGGAATCTAAAGCAATAATTGAACCGGTCTGCATCAGATAATATTCGGGCGTATGTAGATAGCGCATGTAACGATTCATTACACGCTTGACTAGCTACCGCTCTTCATCTAATGCTACAGTAAAATTTTTGGGGCTATATTTTCTCTAATACTATCAAGATCACAGTTACTTGTTGTAAAGTTGTACATGACAGACGAAGTCAGCTATCTCAATTCCATAAAAAATACCAATAACTATTGACACAAAAAAACCATAATAGGCCAAAATTTAAAAGTAAATTATTAAAAAAAGATGCAATTTGAATTCGAATTTCAAATTGTCTAAACAATTCTACTATACCTACAAAGGTACTGTAAAGGCATGTCATAACGGTCTTCTGCTGTCCACAAGTAGCTGTTATCGAGGTAATTTTGCGAACGCATGTATATGAGTCACGAGATTAGAAATTTCAGATAAGTAAGTCTTCGTTATGGGTGCGGATCGCGATACAGATACGGCCATAGAACGTGGAGGGCATAGAAATGACGACCTGCAAACGTTTAATGAAGGATTCCTTAAAAATCTTGTTTACAGTACAGTGAAACTTAGAGGAAGGAAGGTTACATTTATATGTAACAGAATTTTTTACTAGGATAATGTTATACTATCGCCATACTAATTAATTTTAATTTAGATCTTATAAAGTATCGTTTTCGTAGCGAAAAATAATGTCAAAAAAAGAAAATTTATATATATCCTTAATTACTTGCAACATTATATGTAACGATAATGTAAAATTACTGAATTAAATGAATTAATCTGTAGTCTATTATTAGTAAGGAAGTTATAAAGCTAACTATAATTTTAACTTTGAAACTTGTTAGAAAACGGAGTAGCGGATTATGGACACATATTGAAGTCGGTCGTATATTAAGACATTCAATTTCATTCTATATCTTTGTAATCCTATGTAAGCGACCCTCTAATTGAGCGGCGCTGGCTTGTTGCGTAGGTACGTGACTCGATTCGGTTGTTGTTACGAGAAGTATTACTGCGATAATTGCGCCCGGATACTTTTTTTATTGTTCGCAATGGACGGCTTGATGTGCATTCGAGATGCAAGGGTTAAGAGTCTTAAGAGATTAGAGTCGGTTCGCTGCAAGCATATAAAGTATTCTCGCATTAATAACTACGGTGAGGTAAGTTAGACTGAACTAAAGTTTGAAACTGCACTTGTAGAAGATTTTTATTTAATACTCTTCGCTCATAGCCCGTCGGCTTGCGTCAAACCTAAATAATCAACAACTATGCAACTGCGCGCGCAGTCGGTACTTGGATGGGTGACCGCTAGTGGCAAAATTTTAGAGCGCTTCTGTGCTTCAGCGGGTACGTAAACCCGTAGGTCGCGGTTGTCATCGATAGAAAGCAAACGTTAAATCTTGACGGAGGCGTTTGGATGGCATGAAAACAGCCGATGCTGGGTTGACCACTAACCCCTCCACCAATCCGCACTAGTGCAGCGTGGTGGAGTATGCTCTAGGCCTCCTCAGTGATGAGGAGAGGCCCGTGCTCAGTAGTGGGCCATTAATGGGTATTACCCCTTTCATCAAGCAAATGCCAGCTTATATGCGATAATGGAAAGAGGTCAATATTCTAGGCCGCCTTACAGCTAACTAACAACTCACACTCAATTCAGGCATCAATAGTGTCCTTAAATTTATTTCCTATTTACACTTAACAAAGTAACGCTGTCTTACTCACGTTATAGGCAATGTGTTCAGGGCCTAAAGGTGTGAGAATAAACCAGTGCAGTAAACAATGTATAGAAATAGTTCAATATATACAGCACCGTATGAGAACACGTAGATATGAATTTAATGTTTGAAACCGTATCGCTTAGGGTTCGATTCCCATGCATGAATAATGGAAAGCCCGTCAGTCGTCTCATTACTGGAGCCACTGGAGGTGTGGATGTTTGGACAGTTCCGTATAATGTGAATGGATATAGCTTATTCTCCAGGTTTTGTTTGATACGCGCTTAGCATTGAAGGGCATTTTTATAATTCAATTTTCAATTCTAGACTCCAAATTCTATGCTAAAATGTTTGTAGTGAAAAGATACTTATGGATTTAAATAGAGTCGCCAATTGTACCTAAGTCGCAAGTTGATAAAATTATATCATAATATTATATATTTATTTGTTTGGTTTATAGACATGGACAGCAATATAATAAAACAGGCAATAAACATTTTAATATCAATCGGTTAATTATATTTCAGTTCTCCTAATGGCAACTGAGGTTTAGTAAAAATCATAGGTATTTTTTCAGTACAAAATGAGAAACAATTAAAACGAGTTTTTAAATACTTATTCCAATTTCTTTTTGTGAGTTTATGTTGATATTATGAAAAACATTTAAGACAAGAAAATACACCCAGACCGAGAACAGAAATTAAAATTCATCATTCCAGTTTCGTGAATCGAACCCTGAACCTCTAAATCATTATAAATACGTAAAAACTGTGCGTTTATTTGTCGACTAAAAAGTTAGTGTAAATTATGCATGTTCCCGGGAATCTTCATAGCAAATAGTATGCTAACAACATAGACGCTAACTGGTCTAGCTATGCGACTCGACAATTTTCACGTCCTATTCAAAGATTAAGTCGAAGCGCATAAATCGAGCGAAGATTACTTAATTTGTACCCTTTAGTTCCCATTTACATGTCCTCAGTACTCGTTTCATTCGTAAAAGTCACCGCGGTTTGAAAACATTATTAATTTTATAAGTGCAAGATAGTAACTAATACCTACATAGCAGCTATTAATAATTTTGATTGCGTAAGGATCATTTTATCATGGTAAATATGGCAATGGAAAGAAAAACCGGATTAAATTTAATGTAGAACAAGGAGGAAGGAATCAGTCTCAGGTTCATTTTATTTTAAACACCTTGTAATTTTCAAAGTTGGCAACTATCTCATTTGTGACAATAAAGACCTCAAAGGTCCTTTGAATATTAAGCGTAGAATACGTTATAGATTAAGAGTTTTTTTAAGTTATTACATGGATTAGACAATTTAACACCCAATTGTAGTGGCCGGGCATGGGGAGCTAATACACCCATATAAAGCCATTGCGACTCCCAGTTTTAGTTAGATCTGGTCAATGGGGTTATGTACCAACTCGTAGTGTCGGACTGGAGTTTTATTAGAGTACACTCTAGGCGCCCGTATTAATGGGACCCCTGCCCTGGTCAACCGTTAATAGATTAAAACCATGCACTATTTATACACGAGAGTCATCCTTAAAACGGTCGCGATTCAATATTCATTATCAAGTGGGCAGTCGTGAGCCAGTTTGCAATTCTAACTCGAAGCCATCCGTCACACGTCTATATAAGATCATCGTTAAATTAGTCAATGGCTAATACGATTAGCGGCGCGTTGAGTACAAATTGACTATTTATGTATGACCGATAAACATACTATTAGATCTCGCTCGAGATGGCACGCAAATGGACACTTACAGTCATAAAATTAAGGTCGAAAGTTGATTGATTGACGCGCTATCGCGGAATTCTAATGATGGTTAATGCTTATCGGTGAGTGGTGTGGAAGTGGATGATTTATCGTCCTTGTGTCTGAATATATAAGGTTGAAAGTTGCTTGGTTATAGTGAATTAAATATGTAAGTATTGGCTGCCGGTTTGTTTATAAATTAATAGACACTTTCCTGACTAAACAGACAAAATAAAAGCAATTGTCTCATCCTCACAATTAATAGTTGTCTTACAGGAATTTGATTAATAAGCAATGTTTTAAAGGTTTGACCATTCGCACAGATAACAGATATTGAAATTTCTTAGCTTTCATTGTTTTCCCTACCTAGCTTAATAACTCTATTTACTACTTGACTCCAAGTTATAAAAATTTGGGTTGTAACAGTGATCGAATGTTTTAAGCAACAGCGGGCATGGTCGGTAGTTGGATAGGTGACTGCCGGTGGTAAATATTCTGAGCACTTCTATATTCTGGACAGCACGCAAAAGCCATGTCAAAAGCCCTTGATGGCATAAACATTGGATTGTCCACAAACCTTCCGCCAATCTGTAATGGAGCAGTGTGGCAGAGCATCTTAAGGATCTTAATTAATTAATTAAAGATCCATTAATAGTCTGATGCTAGCAATACTACGAGAATTTACTATTTCCTCTAAGGCAACCTAGTAAAACTGACTGTTTCTTCAACGTGCGCTATGAGTATGACAAATGTTCGAAGAATTCGACTGCGAGACGAGTGGGCGTGGCTCCGTTCTCACGCTCTTCGTATAATAAAACGCTTTTTCTTTTATAACAATATTTTTGTACGCTTTCGACGAATCTATATAATAAAAATAGTCGTTTTGTATTTGTTTATTTGCTTAAAAATGTAAGTATGCATTGTAATGTTAAAAATAATATTAGGTATGTTTATTCATTTCCAACTCGGTTAGAAATCGTCAATACTGGCCACTGCTATGTAATTTTGTGGATACGCACGTGGATGGATTTTGAAACGCAGAAATTTTTAATTACCTTTATAAATATTTTTTTATTAAAATTCTATGGACATAAAATTTTCTCATATTTATTAAAATTAATAATTAATATTTTACACCATAAGGTCTAAAGAGGTCTTTAAATCGCAACCTCTTCTACTTGTACTTGTGGTTCACTCTGCTGAACAGTAGATGACGTAATGACCGTTGATGCCAGGTTAAATCAAGGTAAATCAAATTTATGATTGATTTTTTCCCTTATAATTTTCTAACCCCTTTCTCTAAAATCAGCCGTACACTGTTATTAAAGTATTAAATAGACGCATATTGTAATTCTTTTGCCTGTAACTCGTCAGTGATTCTTTACATTTTATTTTCAATGTTTTAACCCATTTTCCATTAGTTATAAAAAAATCATAAAAATAAACACACGAAACCAGGTAAACTAGCTAGCATTGTATATTTAAACACTTTCCTCCAATGTCGCACATCATTGCCTCGGGTTAGGCAAGAGGTTACCGTTATTCAAATGTGTATATTTCGTTGTCAAAACGTATTGTCTGGCCCGATTGGTCATAATTTTGCGACGACTTTCTCACACTAGACAAATTGTACCTAACTTGGAAATATCTGTAAGCTTATCTTCTAAGTCAATCAATCCTCTATGTCATGACGTTTGGGTTAAGTCATAGTGCGGGAAAACACTTAACCAAATATTTTTAGGGAAATTCTTAAGAATATCTTTTTGGGGATAGAGATGGAGTTGACAAGTTTTTTCTTTGCATTTCGCGTCGTGCCATTATTATAATCGTACCACGATTGTTACGACGAGAAATTTATTCGTATCAAGTAATATTTCATGAGGGTTATTGTATTTCCCGAGCGCGTTTAGCACCTATAAAATCGTTATAAAAGAACAGCTATCGCCCGCAGGCTTCGCCCGCGTGGAAGTCCCTATTTCACCCCCTTCAGGTTAAAATTTTTATAAATCCTTATTAAGTGCTCCCCTACACTCCCCAAGGAACATACATGCCAAATTGCAGCTTCTTCCGTTCAGTAGTTTCAGCTGTGCGTTGTCTGTCACTCAATCACTCAGTTACGCAAGAGTTTTATATATTAAGATTGTATACTAAAGTTTGTTCTTTTGTGTAGGTACCTACCTACTAACTTGTAGTTGTACTTGTATTTATCTACAGTTACGTAACAATCGAATTATATTTTACTTTATTGAAGGTGACCTTAAAAAATGAAACATTAAGGATGAATTACAGATACCTATCTTTTACATCTGCTGCATGGCAATGAATGTTCAAATAAAGAAGGTTAATTTTAACAAACAATCCGTTGTCGGTATTGACCGATCGCCAGGCACTAAGTGCCATGGTCACTTACTTCTCACGCGCACGGAGACTGTTACATCTTGGGAGTTCAAAAATTATATTACGTAAACAAGATGACACAAACTAGTACCTACGATGGCTAGTAAGAAATTTAAGGCTCTTTTTGGCAGTAAAGATTAGAACTATGTGAAATAGTCTTAACCTCCCATACATGATTTCTTAATATTAAAGACGTCGAATCCAGTGACAACGTGTCTGTAATACGAGCATAGGTCGCTTTCGACCAGGTGGACGGATGACCAGAAAAGACAGGTGGAAGCTTCTGCATTCAAAGGGCTCAATAAACTTCATTCATCATTAACGACCCGAATGGCGCAATGGTTACCTTGCCCGATTGATGTTCCCAGGGTCCTGGATTCAATTCCCGGTTAGGTGGAAGTTTAAATGACGGGTTAATTCCATTCTGGGTGTGGGTGTGTGTTCTTATACCTATTATTTGTTGTCCATGGTATCCAACACAGATATTCCTTTTGTTGTTTGGGGCTATGAGTATGTAGCGTTATTTATTTTACATTACCTAACTTATAACCTAGAATTGACCCGCATTGACCTGCAAATCAGTGCAAATACGTTGTTGCAAAAAAGGAAAACAATTCAATATTTCAAAACTATGTGTGTCGAGTGACACTCCACATGTTTTAGGCATAGATTGAGTAGCTTCCTACATCTCTAGTGTTAATTTCAAAAGTGTAAGTGTAATTCATAGCAAACACGTATCTCCAACGACTTTTAAACTTGGTCAATGATATTTTATTCCTTGTAATGTTTTTTGATGTTTTGCGAGTGTGCTGTGCTTTTAGAAATAAGCTTATCCCTCGTTCAGTGTATCAACTCTGAAGTAATATAATATGCGCCAAAAATTAAAAATTGACATAAGATGTCATTTGGGTTGTTTTCGACGTACAACGATAGCATTTTCTACATTTTTTATAAATATACTGAGGCCAATATTTATGTGAAATGTACATTTAATTTCTTATCTCTGCCAATCCGTACTGGAGCAGCGTGGTAGAGTATGCTCTAGGCCTCCTCAACAATGATTAGAGACCCGTGCTCAGTAGTGGGCCATTACTGGGTTGTAGCCACTGATCATACAACACAAGCCTTAAATGTTATATACATTTTACGTTATATGATAAGATCAAATCTACAATATAGTAAATTATGTTAAAATATGTAGGCCTACCTAATTAACAAGATATATTTGTAACAAATAGGAATTAATTATACAATATAGATATAATTTAATTGGTTTTCGTGATTTGAAATTGAATACAATAATATTAAGAACAGCTTATTTGGTTTATAATGAAGATATTATGCCGTTTTTCTTGAGATTGTTATAATGTTAATTTTGTCAGGAAATTGTATTAGCTAGGCGAATTATGTAATGTCATGAATAATTCAAGATGACTCATGTATGTATCTAATATAATTATAATTATTATTAGGCCTTAAAACGTTTATTCATATGAATATTTATTAACAGTATCAAATATCAGGACGTGACAATAACGATATTTTCTCTTCTACAAATAACCTATAAGGTTCCTGCAAAAGCTATCATTTATAAATATTTATGTAATCAGGTCAACGGAGAAAATGTGATATTAAATATTACAATTGGAATGGTAAAAATATTGACAGAATAATATTTATTTTCAATAACAATAGGTATGCGAAATGGAATAAAAAACTAAAATATCTATTGTAGAAGTTATGGACATCGATCAGTTGCAGTTATATTATGTATAGATAAACTCTTGACCGTTCAGTGTGTGGTACCGACCATCTTCCTAGTTCTTGACCCATGCGCCCACGCATCGACCTCCCAAATGCAAACCACAAGTGCGTGTAATTTTTATAACTTTACAACGTTACTTTACTGCTGGTTTCTTAACGTAGTCAGGAATGTAGGTACATCATATGGGAAATTTATAATATCACCATATCTCCTGAGATATTTGGACTCGTTTGTTTGCGTAAGTACCTAAATTGAATACAAATAACAGTCATGAACACTTTTTAATCATCATCATCATCATCTCAACTTCAAAACAAATCTTCTTTAATTAGAATTCTACATTATCTATACTAATATTATAAAGCTGAAGAGTTTGTTTGTTTGAACGCGCTAATCTCAGGAACTACTGGTTCGAATTGAAATTTTTTTTTGTGTTGAATAGACCATTTATCGAGGAAGGCTTTAGGCTATATAACATCACGCTATTAGCCATAGGAGCGGAGCAACAAGTCTCCCGAAGCGAAGCGCGGGCGTCTACTAGTTTATGAATAACATGGCTACATAAATTGTTGTTTATGCGTACATTGCATCTGTGCGAATCCGGGAAGGCTCGCTAGTCATAAATTTATTCACTTCTCGTTTACCTCAACTCCATGTCGACATTGCTAATTAAAATACGGAAGTGAAACAACGGTTTGAAGATTCTCATCTTATCCTCGAATAAGTTGTTACTATGATGTCACGCGAGCGCTTCTTTGAATTGGCACCGTAATATGTAACGATTTATGTATTCTCTACGTGACTGATGGTTATCTGGAAGAAAGGTGGATATACGAGGAATCCCAGTGAGTCAGCTTTATGGTCCAATCGTAGGATCTAATTTGTACGCACTTATGGCTAAGTGGTCCATCTAATTGACAACCAAGTAGGAGAAAATTGCGCTGCATGTATGAAAGTGCCCGAGTCAGATCGATTCGAATTTATTTATTGCACTCATTTATATGAGATATACGAGGATGTTGGAGTATTACGGTAAACATAGCTTCCGTAGTTTCTTTTACGACTTTTACTTAGTCTTGTACTGACATCATACATTTATTAGTAGCTAGGACAAGTGAAGTGTATCAGATTGATTTCATAGTCGGGTCATATTTTAATTGGCTCAGTTAATTCCTTGTGCATGACCCGTCGCTCGTGGACATTAATCCAACAATTTTTTGACGACCCTGTAGCCTAGTTGGTAGCGACCCTGCCTGCGACGCGAGGGGTCCCGGGTTCGATTCCCGGC
>DWJQ01000902.1:0-12305 GCA_018248915.1 Hesperia meskei straton
ACGGTAGGAATGGTACTGAGTACCTTGGCGGGCGGTGGTCCTACCCCGGGCGAACTCTAGGCTCTACCACCTGAACTGAACTGAAGGATGTACATATACAAAAATCAACTGATAAAAAGTCAATGAAATCTGTTAGCGAGCGGAGCAGTTGGTCTTTCGCTTACATTTTGAACCTCGCAAGGTATTCCAATTTCAGTTATTCGGCAAACATCATGAAAAAACGTAACTTAATGCTAAGTCTAACAGTTTGCATTTGATCAATGTCATGGGTTATAGGTTCGAGCCTAGCATTTGGATTTGGATGTGAATCACGATGATGACAATGCATGTGAGCGTTCCTTTCTTTCTTTCGTTCGTCCCTTTCTGTTTCGACGTTATTTTTCTCTCTATCTTCACTCTTGGTTGAAAGCGCATCAGTGATGCCTTTGTGTTCGTTATGCCGATGTCAATTAGCACCGATCACCACTTACTAACAGACTACCTGTTCTTTGTCGGTATTTTACACAAAGAAACTTCGCATCTTTATTCAAATGAGAACCTTTGAACTGCTATCTCTGAATAACTAAGTTTCCAGACAATATCCGAAGCCAGCCAGCCGTATAACGTACCTATACACCGGCTACAATCAACGGAGAGCGTTAGGTCAAGGTTCGCGGCCGGACTTTCTTCAATATTTCACCCGGTTTTATTACTTTGCCCGACACGAAGACAATCATCGTTTTTATTTCATAGATCAAAATCTATTTTGATTGTAACGCAAGTTAGTTTTCCTGGAGGTAAAAGCGTCGATACCGATATGGGGACTACAACTACATATTTTGTCCGTCTATGATAGACATCACTAAGCTGAGCGTATTAAGATGCCTGCTATAGCATCAAAAAGAACTTAACTTATCTAATTAATCAATCAGAAGTAATCTCCCTTAGAAGACTAAACTAGTAAGAGTCAACATTTTCGACTTTGTAACTTGCCTATTTAGAGTTTCTTTGGGTCTCTACATTTTAGCCGTATCCATAACTACAAAAACTCTATCGACGAATACTCCTGTAGTCAATTGTAGTAGGTATTATAAAAGCGTTCTCTATCTATTATCAAGTTTTTTGTTTCAGCAAATTAGTAACGCATAAAATTGATTTTGTCATATTTATTACGTCTACAAAATCCTTAATTCGCACAAACCTTAAAGCCTCTCTATCCGAATCAACGGTCAATCTGTCCGTATGACATCTTTTATTGACCATTAAACAGGACACCCCCAAACCTTCAGACGTGAGACAAGAAGCAAACTCAATTACTGAAAATGACAGATCTAATTTCCTCAATATCCGATATAACGCTGAGAATATAGACGTGTAGTAATTTCGCTTCGCAATTATATGTAATTAGGGTCGCTAATAACTATTTTAATTATACGTTCTGAATTAAAAAAAAAACATTAAAATATATTGGAGGCCTTCGAGCGCTTTAAAAACTTCTCGACACGTGGCTTGGCCACTAACCCCTGCACCAATCCGCATTAGAGCGGCGTGTTGGAGTATGCTGTAACCTGTAAGCCTATTTAGTTATGAGGAAAGATCCGTGCCTAGTAGTGGGCCAATAAATAGGTTGCAGTCATTTTTTTTTCTTTGAATTTGTCTTATTTTCGAATCAAAATGACGGCTATGTCCAAATCCAGGCAAGCGTAGCCGCAGCTAGTATCTAGGTATTACATTTATGTTTATAAAAAAAGGAAACACATTGCAAGATAAAACTGCCATGCCGGTATATTACACCTATGCAATCGTCTTGATTGTCGCGACGTGCATAGAATGGGAAGATATCATTGTGATATGACACATCGTGTTTCAATGTTTAATCTGTATAAACAACTATAGAATAAATAATGTATTATGTATTATCTGTTGCTACTTAAGATGCTCTTGATTCCATTTACGTACATTCATTTACGGAACATTTGCGGTATCGAATAATTAAAATTGAAAATAAATTAAATAAGATTTCATAATGTAGGAATGAAAAATCTTGAAACTTATTTTTCAACGTGATATAAAAGAACTGCCATCGTAATTATACAGAACGCGGTTTGTGCTCAGTTCAGCTGTTAGCGCAACTACACAAAATGCTTGAAGGCTCACTTTCAAAGGCTCACTTTTGTATCAAAAGGAATTTGATACGAACTCTGTTGTTTTAATATGTAGGTATCTTGAAATATGAGTAACTTTCACAGGAACTTGTGCAATAAAAATCGCGCTCGACACTTGAAGGTTACGCAATAATGATTATTAGGAATTAGTTCCGGAATTAACGTAGAAGACAATGGATTTCGTACATATTCGATTATTTATTCGATTGATTATTTATAGGTCACACAAATTCCTAGCCTGACCAGATAATAATTAATAAGAATATTAATAAGAATTAATTGTATTCCACACAATTCCAACTTTCCGCCCTTATCTATACCTATTATAGTACATAGCAGATTGACGACGAGAATCTAAAACACCATAAGTAGATTTTGCTTACAAGCCAAATTGAAGCATGAGCACAGGTAATTAAATTGTTTTTAGCGAGGAATCTCACATGGACACTTACTTCTTCAAACAGTTGGTGATGAGTAAATGCACGTCCTGTCGTTCGTCTAGTAGCAGCATGGCGCCGAGGTAGCCCACGCGCTTGTCCGTGAAGCGTGGGCTCGCGATCAGCTTCAGACACTCCAGTTGCCCAAAGTGGGCTGGGTAGCCCAGCATGTGGATGTAGAGAAGCTTCGCGATGTTTCGGCATCTAAATGGAAATAGACGTCAGTGTTGTGGTAATATGAAAGGACGTGAGTGGGTGTTTTGAGTGCGTGATGGGCGGAAAAAGGCCAATATCAACCCACCTCCTTTTTAAATTCAATTTGGTATTACTGACAATCGATCCATTTCTTAGCATGAAGCTTGTATCTATATTAGTATTACATACCGAAGAGCCAAAAAATAAGAAAATAAAAATAGTAACAAAATGGAAATTAAATGTCATTTCGAAAGTCAAACTACACCAACTTTTCGACGAATTCAAAACTTTACCTAATTAACCAATTATAATAATGATACTTAATTGTAAACCTTGAGGAGTCAGAATAATATACATAGTATCCACAATGGTAATACGTAATACCTCGTAACAGCACAAAAATACACAAAAAGTTACCTACCTACAAAACAAAAATAGATTTACTGACATTGTTGGTGCATTTTTCTTTTAAATTAAACCGTGAAAGTAGTTCGTTTTTGTTCTGCTACTTTATTACGTTATTACCGTAAGAGGTATGTCTCTTGTTGCAGTAATTTAATGTGTAGTTTAACTGTAGAGGATACTAACAATGCTTACTGCAGCATGCATGTTGACTGTATATTGTAGTTAAAAGATTATGCGATGAAAGTAGCTCACAATGTTTTTTAATTCTCTAAACAAATGACAGGCATTAATGTCAACTGTGTAGCCCCTAATTTTTGATAGACGTTAGATTCCTGTTGAATTAAAATATTACTGTAGTGACACATGGGTGAGAGGTGTAATAGTTGAAACGTGAGCGCTGTGGCAACGCCTGCCGAACGCCTACACTGAAGAAAATTTTAATGTGCCCCTATGTGGGTCAATGATTTATCTGGAAGATAACGATATTAAAAGCAATAAACAGGGGACCTCCCTACCGTACTATTTATACTTCCCGTATTAACGTATTACACTGTATTTACTGTTAAGTTGTACAATAATATGAATACAGTAAAAAGTTTTAATAACAGAATACTGAACAAAAACCTTATAATAATCTCTTTATATTCTTCCTCTTATTCTATTCTAGTAATACAAGATTGATATAATGAACTCTAAATTAATTTATTCAGAGAATTTTAAGCGAAATTATTGCAGTCTCGATAGCGGCCAGAAACGAACAATGAACAATTTAGTGAGCGGATGCATTGTAAGAGCCATCCACCCACACAAAGTACATTCTACGATGAGACTGTCGGTTCAATCGTCAAGAGATTTGTTATTAATATAGGCGCAATGGACCATTTCAACTATAGCGAGAGTGTACTTATTGAGCTGAAGTTATAGGATTTAGTTGTAAAGTCGTTAGATGATACAAATGAGCGGATGGTCGCTTCATCGTAGGTGGTCATCATTTTACATGATCTCTGCACAAACTTAGAGCATCAGGTAAATTCTATTTCACGGTAGAATAAACCAAACCGATGGTTGCTGGCCAGGCATATCAGGAACTTACAATCATGCTCAATTACTGTCGGTAAACTGGGTGGTACAAGGCCTAGCAACGTCAACTGAAATCTCGTCAGTACACTAGTTCTTTACTCAGCATTACTTGCATTTGAAATATATCCCAGTAAAATGATCACCATTTCTATAATTACCTACTATGACTCATAATCTAAGGTTTATGATAAAAAGTACTCGTATAAGTTCACTATAGGGTAAACGCGACAAGTTTCGAACTCACCTCCAAACACTGTCTTCCTCTCTGAACGTTGATCTGATGTAGGCGCACTCCTTGTTGACGACGCTTCGTTCTTCGGCCGCAGTGCGGGCGGCCCGAATCTGTCTGATAAGATCCCGGAGCCTGGTAGGAGTCGTCATTCGCACTGAAACCGGCGCGACTGTTACGGACGACACACACATAAAGCGTTCATCAGTGCATTGTTTTGTTAACTTATATAATAAGCGTGGCAGGATTTGTGTGATGAAAATTTAATGTTTAAAAATTCATTGTTTTAGAAAAAAAATGAATATGCGGTATCTAGTGCTGCATTACGGTACGTGCACAAATTGTGTTAGGCAACAACTTACGCTTTGAAAAATATCTAATTTGTGATTAGATTTCAATATGCACTCTACACGAAAATATGGACTAAAATAATAAAAGCATTAATGTCATCAGATCCGCATCTTCAGTTTCAGACGTCACAAAGTAATTTGCGACAAATTACACTACAGTGTAGTCAACATGCGTATCACGCTCAATAATCACGAACTTTATATGGGGCATTAGTCAGCAAAAACTTATTGATACCTTTATTAATCTTCTTTGTTGTGATAATCATCTTATCTCTACCGAGCGGTCGGGGCCATAATATGGCTTCTTTGCCCTATATATGTATTTTACGCCTTTATTTTGTTTAGGTTATTAATAATAAGGTACAATCATAACGCGATAACAGTTTTCTTCGTGGCTTTAGATAAATAAGATGATTCTATACGAACTATTCGATATGAACTATGTAGGTGTATACATAATTATTTAAATTGTTTTCTCGGGATTTCGGTAACAGTGTAGCTTCGTACCTCCTCAACGGGGGTTGTAGAGGATAAGAGGAGGCGAGATTTAATTTTAGTAGAATTTCGTTATGCGCTACACGAATTTTTTCCCTATAAAACAAAACCTGAACCATAACCTCACATTCGAGTTAAACGGTCCTTTATGTTTGGCGGGGAAGCATGTATTGAATCGTACTACCAGGTGACAGAAAATCGTGCCTGAGCTAGAAAGTTGTTAAAGTTAAATATTGCCCGGCTCTTTGATTCAATAGCTGAGTCAGTCACGTCGCTACTGCCTGAATGATGTCGTTTACTGAAAAGGCTAGACTGTTACATAGAGCGTTTATTTATTAAACCATTTGCTTGGGTCATTAAGGTACATACTTTTAATTTATAACATTATTTAGTGAGTGTAGAACTAAATACGATAGAATTTATGGACTTTCATTTATTTTTCAAACTGTGGCGCAATAAATTTTTTAACGGAATAATCGCGCGATTTTCCATTGTGTGCCAGTACGCCAGATGTAAATTTAATGGAAAATAATTAAATGATTTTATGGAGGGGATATTATTATTTATAGTATTTTAAAACAATAGGTATATTATATTTCAATTATAATATTAAAACATCTCAAAAGTATTTGAGTATAAAATCACTAAACTATCAAAATGTATTATTAATTACAAATTCAAAATTACGTAATACGACAATAGATTCAGTGAATGTAATTTTATTTTATTTCAACACACAAATCCTTGTGTTAGAAAAATAATATAATATAATTACTCGTATTATATAATAGGACTACTTGGCAACTACATAATATATTTATAATGTTGTTATTGTTAGGCATCTGTACTTCAGTATAATAATAAGGTATGTTAATAAATTGAAACAAGATAAAAATTAACTAGAAACCTCTAATGACCATAAACAATATTGAAGTGAGTGAGCTTTGCCCGGTCACAGTGCATTACATTACATTGCATTAAAAAACATAAGTTTTGCAACCCAATCCACAATAAATACAATTACATATTATAAACAATTTCCCAGAGGTAAGCATTTCTTTAACAAATAAATTAGTGCAGGTCAATAATAAATAATTAAAACTAATTATTCAAAAGTAGAAAATAGTGAGATAAAAATTGAATATCAAAAAATCTTGAGATTGAAGCACTTGAACATAAACAAGTACAAAGTGTCACACTACCGAATCCATATAAATTGCTATTTAAACAGTTTGGTTGTGTTTACCTGACAATTTAAATTACATAGTACAATAAAATAAGTCAGTACTCACCTCTCTCTATGGCCTCATTTACCACTTGCTTGATGGTGGCAATGTTAAACGCCGGGTTAAACCTAAAACAATAATATTAGCAACTATTAAAACAGGCAAATTGTCTAGACTGGGCAATGTTATGACGTAGTTTTTGGTGATAGATCTTCTATAGTTGGCTGTGATCCAAATTACTTTTGAATTGTGTCTTTGTGTACATTTATATGGTGTTTAACGACATGTTTTGTTTGTTGCAATATGTTACCAGATGTAAAAAGTAAACTACTTAATTACATACAATGTGATAAATTGGTTCAGTAATAAACACTAAGTAAATACAGGTGTCAAATATTTACAAATTAGGAATTTTGCTAGAATTTAGAATTTTTGATTGTCACCTACTTATAGACAAGCTAGCTATTGTCTGTTGTTAAGTACAGGTGGAGGAGTGGTGGAATTTACTCTTTAATGTATGTTTACTGACTATAAATAACTTCCCAATCAAATTTCTTCATACCACCATTGGTTTTTGATAATTTGTGATGAATAAGTAACCTTTTAGAATATTGCTGTTAGATGTCATATTGGGTATCAAGAATAATGGTTTACTTAATTTTACAGACATATTCATAATAACAATACATCAAAAATTTCACATTACTTGTGATTTGGTGAATTTGCTCCAGAACTATGAATTAAAACTTATGTAATAAGTGTAATTCTTAATTTCTCATAAAATATGAGTTAATCTTCTGTGAAGTATGATTTAAATTATCAATAATCAGCAAACTCAAGGATCATTTTGTTTGTAAGATTTTGCAAAGTAGATTGATCTGTAAAAAACCCATAACAAGGAATAGTTAAGCTATACTTTATTTCAAATAGGATGGGTACTGTGATACATTTCAAATTAACTCTGTAGTGAGGTGACCATGTATAATTAATTTATGTGATTCTATTATCGAGTACAGTTGTGGTTAACCTATATTCGATTGAAATTAAAATATTCATATAATCTATATCTCAAGTCAGTCAGTTGACGCGATTCACAAGATGGCCGTTACGATTATTCGTTTTTGCCGATTACCTACTACGTGTCCAGTCCCTAACACATTTCGTTTCATGCATAGGTTTCATGCCTCTAATTTTAGGTTATTATTTTTTCTGTACCTTTTTTAATTTGTTTAAAATGTAAAAACGCATATTTAAATACAATTTCATTATCTAATCAAGCATTATTGTTAACTTTGGAAATTAATTGGTGATTAAAGAAATATATATTTATCTGATTTGTTGAAAATAGTAAGCGTGTATTGGAACATAAATCAAATGTCACCGTACCCATCCTATATGAAATAGAGTGTAGTAGACACAATTTTTAATTAAAGTATTAAATCAGGATAGCATACAAATTACAAATATAACCTACATACACGCATCCTTTGCTTCAACACAATAGGAATGTCAAGGAGGCTTGTTAACTACAATAACTCAGTGCACAATGCCATACATACTTATACTTGGTTTTTTGTTTTAATATTGGGCTTGGTCAACAAAACATCATTCTGCTGACTAAGTAACAATATCTGGATTGAACTCCTGCAGGTTAATGTTATGAACTTTGAATGAATGCAAGAGTATTTATTAATTGTGTATATCTTTGTCCAATACATTTTTTTCTTACAACTTTCAGCGATAAGTTTGGACCAAAGAGCATTGACATAATTATAAGGGTTGAGAGAGCAAAGACCTAGGCAAAGACCTTTTTTTTCGTACTCGGTCTGGGTGTACGACTTGTCCCAGGAATCGTGGTTGAACCTATGATTCATTGGCAACCTATTTTTTTGGTTCTGCACGCGCCCCCTTTTAACCTCGCGCCCCTAGGCACGTGCCTACTTCGCCATAGGAATAATCCGTCACTGGACAATTGGCAGTACAACAAAATTATTTTTATACCTTATAAAAAAACCCTTTCACAGAAATAAATGTTTCCATTCTACTTAAATTTTAATTTCAGTTGAGTATTTCGAAAAAGTTTTTTTCTCATTTATCATTTATTTGATTTTACAGTATAACAGCAAAAGGCAGATAGTTCAAAAGGTTTTATATCATTATACAAAACGATTGTGATCAATCAGCTCAATTACAGTCCATACAAGCCAAAGGTCACAGAAATTACATCCATTGCAGAAGCAATCTTGATTTATTATTATATACTTTACATTTGTTAAATAGATGTTGGATAGGTATAGGTGTCATCACCAAAATCTTTGGTATTGTACTGTTTAATGATTTATTTTATTAATTATTTCTATTAAATTAAGATTTCCTATCCAATATTTTTAAGTTTGTAAGGAATATTTCATGTATGTATTTTTTTAGTGTTTACTACATATTATTTTATTTTGTAGTAGTATCACCACATATTATACGAATGTAGTTACATTAATATAAAATTAATATGATATTGTAAAATAGATTGTAATAGTCGAAGGATAGATCATACGAGCCCATTTGTTATAAAGTTAAAATTGTGTTCCATTAAATACAGTTGTCAATTAACTTTAATTAACATTTTTAGTGCAAGGGTAAGAGTTTTTTACTATTTATATAATTATAACATAAGTCACAAGAGGAGTTTCAAAAAATAACTTATCTTGTACTTGAGCCTCAAATCTAAACCATTTCTTAATGCAACTAAAAGTTCGTAGTTTGAAAGAAAAAAATCAGTAAAATTTACCTAACTATAAAACAAATTGATTTTTATTTAATAAGTAATGCATAAATTGCCAGTGATTATTTTATGGGTCATGAACATTAACCCATAAAATAATGTTTACAAATGCAGAAATGTTTGCCAAAGGCATGACTATACTATAACTTGTATGAATGACACCTTCGGGGAAGTGTATAACCACAAAACCTATAGTATGAAGACTTATCATGCAAGAAAACAATCTACAAGGCGACCACAGGATTTACTAAATGAATAAAATTAAAATTACCCGGATTCGGAGCCGTTCATCTTGTCCACTTATAGATACGTTAATAGTTTATTAGCTGATCTTTCTTCAGATCGAAAGGCTCGAGGATTATTCGGTCAGTATTCGGACGACAGGTGAAACTCGGATGAACAGGAAAATATACCACAAGAACTCAACACTTGACTTGATAAATACCACTTTAAATCACTTTCGTTACAACTTAAAAACACAAGAAATACTTCACAATAACTTATTGGATGTTATAACTTAGTTATAACCATTTTATCTTGTCACAAACCATAAAAATGCGAGAGAAATCACATGCCACCATTGAGCAAATAATATCATATTTTCACTTCAAACAGAAAGTCTATTGTAACATATGTGTTGGGTTTGCTGATGTATCACAGAGAAATCTCTCTTTAATTCTTTTATCACAAGTTTTACGAAGAAATATTACGACAGCCGCCAGCTGACATTTCCTGCGTTGCAAGAAATTCAACATGGCCGATCGACAACGACATGACATGACTCGCAGCTTACTCGCTCTTGCATTCACACATGACGTGACGTTATATCATTTTTGTTTCCTTTATTTATTTACTACGGTTATTATTATTGTAAATAATTTGATAAATTGTGAATATGATTTAATTAAAAAATACATTTGTTTTGCTACATTACTCTACTTATAAGTGAGAATTTATTTAAAGAGAATCTCTAATGACTTAACGAATTGACAATACAATTCCCCTGTTTCATTTATTTGAACGGACGCGACGTGGAAACTTTTCTGAAATATGAATATTTTCAGGGTTTCTGTAACGTAGCAGTCATTATTGAGATAACTTTTGCTGCAACGTTTTTATCTCTGTCGTTTCATGACATATTTCTTTAAACTATTTTGAACAAGAGATGCTGAATAAGTAATTCTGGGTGTATTTTCACCTACCTTCTGTTCTGCTCTGGCGGTAAAACACTCCAATCAACTTCATACATAGGATATGCCATATTTAGTTATCAGAATAGAGTCCCACAATTAAGTTAAACGTAAACACTAAAACATTTCACCAGACTAACACAGTAGTTTCACAACCGTGCAAACTGAACTGTTATCAGTGATGTTTTATCAGCTACAGGTGCTCCTCAAATATCCAGCAATTACGTATCTCTTATCAAAAGTATGTACTATTTATCACTGGAAAGGGATAGCAATACAGACACTGTTCATTTGATGTTTTATTTTTAAATGTCAATACTGTACAAAACAATGAGGCGACCACATCACAACATTATCTTAATAGGAAAGCTAATTATTATTCATAGTATTGGGTTGGCGCGAACGTATACTATGTTAAGCCGTAGGTGTCACTATTGATTCATAAGTTATCGTCGTGATTGCGTGGCGGTCTATCTACACTGTTTCTTTTGATGCAATCCACAAGCCATCTGATACCTTCATCTACTCCATCACTGAAATGTAACAAATTGATTTATTAGTTATTGTTTTTGTTATTTATCGTAAACAAGATCATAAAATATACCAACTTTAATGTGTAACAATGCAACATGCTTAATAACATTTAATTACCCAGTCAATGCTGAAGTAGCCATTAGCATAATATCTCTAGCACCAATAAGGTGCGCATTTTGATTGAAAATTGGTTTCACTGTATGTACTCCCATGCAATCTGGAATGTCTTGTTTATTGGCTAGCACCAAGAGTGGAACTCCAGAGAGATGCTCTGAAGCAATCATACGATCTGAAAGAAATGTGAATCATTAAATTTTTACTCAGTGAGAATTATACAGTTCATTAAATGTTGCTTAAGAAAAATGTTTTCTTGATAAACTACTATAGACAAAATTTGGAATTATGTACCTATAGTGTTGTGGGGTGTCTCATATTTATTCAGCAGGGAATTGAACCTTAGAGGTGATTCAGAGTTATTAAGATGATCATGTAATAATTACAAGAAATAATAGCTTTGCTATATCTATATACTTAAGAGTTTTAACCTTATCTGTAGTTCACAGAGGTCATAAATGATTCAAGCAACAATTTATGTATGTACACATGATTTAATATTACTGTAATGCCAGCTGTATTTGAACTTCATATATATGGACTATAATTACATATGCTAATAATGAAATGATAAATTATTGTAAAATTATATTTTAACCTACAGAATATTTCTCGTAATGTGCAGACTGTGTTATTGTTAGCATATCCTACATATTATTTTTCAAATATATGTATTGTATTTTTTTGTGGTAATGAAATAAAGAAGGCACTCAAATTTTTTAAGTTAGTGTTGCCCATAAACATTAACAACCAATTCAACATCAATGTGTTGCCAGCTAAGGAAGAAGGGGGTCCTCTCAATGTAAGCTAATATTATAAAGATTTTTTTTGTAATTATTGATTTCAAAAAACTGTCACCATGTGATTACTACTTCATTTTGAGTACAATAGAAGTGTTTAATAATTAATTATTATTATTAATAATAATTATAGGTTTTGTTTATTACAGAACAATATGCTTGAGCACCCATGCAAAGCCATGGGTAGTCTCTTTCTACTAAAAAAATATTATAATTATACTATGTATTTGTTATGTTACATATCAATATATCGATGGCTCACTATTACAAGGTTCTATGTCAAAATTGTATCATTTATTTAATTAAGAATACTACTAGGTTCTATGC
>DWJQ01000903.1:0-12302 GCA_018248915.1 Hesperia meskei straton
TGAGTTTGAATTTCCGTTCTCGGTCTGGGTGTGTGTCCTTGTCTTGTGTGTTGTCCATGGCACCCACGACACAGGGATTTCTAGTGTGGGGCTATGAGTGTGAAACGTTATTTATTAATTATTGTTATGTTAAAAGTAGGTACCTATGTAAGATAGAAGAAGATGAAAATTTTCATTATTATTATAAAATCGGACTGTTTACATTGGTAGGTAAGCTTTTTGACAATTTATGTTAAAACACTAATTTGACCTTTAATTTTATACCCTTATTGTTAAGGTAAGAATAAACAAATATACTTACCCCCTTTATTGTCAAGTTGCAAGTGGAGACCCGATGGGGTCTTACATGGATCCCAGTTTCTCAGTTATTACCATTAAATTGGGGTGTTAGGATCTCTATTCTCCTGGAGTCCAAACCAATACCAACTCGTGATGGACAAGAGACAACAAGATTGAACACCAATCGAGACAGTTTAGTCCCGGTGAATTTTAACCGACCTCAAAAAGAGGAGGTTCTCAATTCGATTCTATTTGTGTGTGTGTGTTACCTCATAACTTTGCATGTACCTACTGGGAAGGTAAATCGAATTTGATATTTCTTTTTTTTATTAGAAAGCAGGAGCTTCTTGTCCAGTCCCATATATTTGAGAGTCATCTGAACGGTAATTTTTGAATTATTCCTATTTATTGACTTTGAAGTCAGTTATTTTTGTTAAAAGTTAGTTATTGTGCCTCCTAATAATTTTGTTATTGATTAAATCGTTAGTTGCTCTTAACCCGGCGGCTTACGTCGATCCTAAGTTATCTGAGTTTAGCAACTCTGGGCGCAGACAGTAGTTCGATGGGTGAGACAAAAATGTAGAGACAAAATTCTTGAGCGTTTCTATGCTTCGGGGAACACATAAAGCTGTAGGTCTCGGTTTTGCTTTCGTTAGATTATTTAAGCAGTGTCGGAGGCATTATGGCGGCATAAAATCCGCATTGGAGAAGCATGGTAGAGTATTCCCTAAGCCTCCTCGATGACTAGGAGAAACCCGTGCTCAAGAGTCGGTCTTTAATTGGTTTATCCCAAGCTGCAAGAAAGAGAAATTAGTTCTTTGTAATGTTCTCAAATCAAAGGTAAAAGTGTAAAGTCGCTATACCAATTAACACTCGATCAGCGTATTACATGATGAATAAGACCTCTCAGATTGAAAGAGAAGACATGTTCAATTTTGGGACAGTTATGGGTTGCGATTTGCGATGATGTGAGTGAGATAGATTAAAGATGGCCACAGATCGCAGTTGTTTAACATTAGGTCTGAATATCAGGTATAAGATGTAGGTAAGATGTTTGGGATTATTGCGACTCTATCTTCTCTTGAGTCCAACTTTCCGTCTTTGAGACCACACGGTTTTCTATACACGTATATTTTTATTTCTTATTTTGATACCTAACCTAGGTTCTCAAAGGTCGCACTCAATGCCAACGGGCATTCTCTTTCAGTCCCTGGGTGATGTAGAGAAGATCATTGTAGTAAATAAATATTAATGTTAACAATAGGTATGTAGGTAATATTTTCGCGGAAATAGGACCAATATAATATGAAATGACCTACCCTTTTAGTAGAAGTCTAGTCCAAATTTGCAGGCATCTCCAACATAATTAACGTAATTTAAATGTCGTTTAATTTAACTCTAGATAATATCGTTTCAAAATCCTTCCTTTCAAGAAACAAATCACACATCAATAAAGGCAATACCTATCTTACTTACATTAAAATAATCACGTTCCCGAGACGACCTAATTGGGCTATTAGGTCTGTATAAATATAAACATAGACCAATTGCGGACTCTCCCGTACTATACCCTCGAATCCTAGTTACATAGCAGGAATAGCTTCGCGTAAACAGTCGGTCTTCAATACGCAGCCCAGTATGCTTGTATAACCAGTAGATGGGCATATGTATAATGTATAATAGTAATGTATAACTGGAGACACGAGTGAGGTGCGCGCTTGTAATATATATCGCAGGTGGGCTATTCTGGATCGACTCTTTATTTTTTGTCTTTGATTTATCGGCTTCCGAAGTATCATTATGTTCACGAGGTAGTGCTGAAAGATAAGATAGGTGCTTGTGGTATACCATAATTTAGTTTACAGTTACGTTTCTATACTACATAGGTAGGTAGGTACGTTTCTGCATTATGTGCAACAACTGCTTTATGTTGGAGAGTGGTTGGCTAAGTACATGACAGATAAACGTTAAAAAATCTGTCTATCATAACATTAGGTACACTTTAATTAAACAAACAAACTTCCCGCACACAACACACACTTTCCCACTTTAATTATTAGATAGGTTGGCACTAGCTACCAAGTACTATAGGCAATTTATGTTGTAGGTGTGTTATCTATGTATATCTAACACCTTATTCTTAAAGGAAATGTATGTAGGTACCGTAAAGACAAGAATGCAATGATAGCGAAAAATAATTAAGTAAATAGATAGATAGATAGACCATTTAAAATGTCCTTAATCGACGGTGTCATCCAAATTTACAATACCTACTTAGGTATAAACTTGTTACCTACCTACCTGCCCCTTATCTAGATTTACGTTTTTCTCATGGAAAGAATAATTATTTATAGGTAGGTATACAAAAAAGAATATGAAAAATTAAATGAATTTTCAGAAGTAGGTATATTTACCTCGCTACGCATTTCGAACTAAATAAATGCCAATACGTACATACGTCTGTTGAACGCGTAAAATTCAACTAGCTGTACTGTTTAAAAATATAATACACATATCTATACTACCTATGCCTATAGCGAATTATGATATTTACTTGCATGTCTTCGTACAAATTTTAATTTAAGCAATAAAAATAGCTTTGAATTTCAATAGACAATTAAAACCAAAAACGTAGCAACCCCTACACTAATCTATAACCTATAGCACCATAAACAATATAACCTAACTCAAAAACCGAATAAATTTCCGACGACAAACTGGAAAAAGTTGCGGAATAGTCACTTACGCAGCAGCCGCCTGGGGGCGGGCGCGGCGTGCGGGCCGAAGATAAGCGGCTTAACTCTGCCGGAGACCGAGATGGCATCATGCCAGTATCGGGTACGACAGACAGAGAGAACGATACATCTCTATATACAGCTGCGAACGCTACCGCGTACCACTGGTGCCAAGATGTTTATTGGGAAATGTCGTATGTAGCGCAACCGTGTTTTATTATTTAAACCGTATTTTAAGGTTGACTAGGTTGGTTTTCGATTGTCATTTGTGACGAGAGATAGTAACACAAGTTTGAACATTGAAATAAAAATACATTTTCCCGGGAATATCTACGGCGGTACAAGTAAAGTTTGCACTCGCTATAGCTGTGTATAGCCGGCACAATTTACCGTGGCGTCTAAACAGCTAATTTTAAGTGAACTAACCGAGTCCGGAGAAGATACCGCTCTTTTTATTTCAATAAAGCCACGGTTTTACGCTGTTTACAATGTTTGTCTTTGCTAGCTATGGCATGATGTCGTTTGGACTTGGCGTTTTGAATTTCAGATTTCATTTCTATACAATCATATATTTCTGTGGATGGCGGTAAATGGACGTCCATTGTCTGAAAGAGATCTAGTTCAAAACTTGCATATTTTCAAGTCTTTGATAGTGGACCTACAATCCTAATACCTATATTTCTTTAGGTATTGAGATTGCCTTATGGTGGATTCGTTAAGTTTAATTGCAGCCTTTGGAAAACTAAAGGTATAACTGTTTCTATTATCTACTTACGAGTACTTACCTCTTCTTTACGCATTGGTAGATGGCTAGGTGTACCTACGGGTGTACCTACCTTTCTATTGTAATTTTAGTAGACATAGGAACCTGCATACAGAGTGGTTAAAGTTACCCGGAAATCAAAATAAGTACCTACCTACAACGCAAATGGACTGTTAGTTAGGTACTTAAATAGTAGTATTTACATAGGGTGCTTAATATAATTTATAAGTGGGAAGGTAGGTAGGTAGCTTACCTTTCTAATTTTTACAATTTTGAGCAGGATATAAGTAATTATTCCGAAAAGGATCCACGTGTTATTAATTACAAATTACGTCTTCAATTTAATCAATTTATCCAGTGTAGGTAGGTATCTACTTACCTGCGTTTTGTTTAGCAAGGTAGGGTATTATTATTTTTATCACGTGTTACAAAAAACGGTTATAATCAATTTTGGCTTTGAAGCAAACAGCAATTTTACTTTTTTTGTTGTAGACTTTCATTTATACCTAGATGCAGAAACGCGTGGATGACATAACACCACTCTAGAAATTGTAGGGACCTAGTTTAAACGAGTGCAATTAATTTCAATAATGGACAATTTGTTACATTCATGAAATATTCTCCTATGTACATACCAATTTACTTTATTAAAGCTCTTTTTTGAACAAGTTTTTCTGCAGGCTACACTTTAAGTTTTTTTATAGCACTGCGATATAAACCCGCTTCTATGCCACGATTTTCCGTTGCAAATTGCTCGATTTTTGCTCGAATAAAATGAAAAGATAGGTACCTACTAACTACACCCCGTTCAACAAAATGAGACTTTATTGACACTACATATCGTCCTGAGTCTCGATTTTTAGATACAAACAGACAATCGATACCTACTTGTGCTAGCCGTTCAGTGTAGCTTGTAAGCAAAATTTACTTATAATATGCCATTTTATTTCATTGCACTATGCAACTGCTATTGTTATTGGTAATCATCGAAGATCTTTAATTTTTTAAGTTCGAAGGTTTTTTGACACTGTCGTTAAGGTATAACAACAAACCTGATTTTTTTATTTTATTTCATTCGAGATAACAGTAGGTAGCTTTTCTTAATGTTTAACACAGGGTAGGTATTACTTTACAATTTATTCCACATAAAAAGTCAATTACAATTTTATTGTTCACGTGAATTATTCGAAGATAGTGTTTATAAATAAACCTAGTTCAAATAAAAAAAATCATTCATTCATTCATTCACTCAATATTAGGTACCTACTATGCGGCTAAAAGTACTCGTAGATAAGTAAAGCGGCTCGCTTTGTGAATGTAAAGGATAAGTACATCATTAACTTAAAAAAGTGAACTTTCTTTGCTTAATTTTCATTGCACAAAAATAAATTAAAACTTTAAAGTTAAAAGTTAGTTTCATCTTCTCACTGAGAGAGAGTTCTGCCTCACTCTATGAAGGGAATAGGAATAAGCCAAGATAGTTTAAATATGACAATTAAAATGGACCTGCTATAAGCGTTTCAATGTCTAAAAGTAGAAAGATAGAATTCAATATTGGAAACAGAATTGAAATTATCTTTTTTTCACATTTTTAAGGTCACATTCGCGCGTATACGCGAACCCATAATATTGTAAGAACAGCAAAAGGAAAGAGAGAATGAGTTACCCATTATTATACTCTTACTTACCTACGTCTTATTAAAGGTATCAGCTATTTTCTCCGACACTTTCTTCCTTAATTGCAAGAAAGTTTGAATTTCTTACTCTTTGGAACTTTAGGTAGGATAGTTCTTAACATCTACCAACTACCTACCTACTAGAAAGGTAGCGAAACTAGGTACCTTGGTACTTTTATCCGTTATGTATTGTATTTCTTCTCTTTCTTTATTAAGTCTACCATTAGAAGGCATCGTAACTACTCAGTCTGCGTTCGATTTAGAAACCGTTTTAATTATTTCCAACACAAATACCAGCTTGCACTATGCAAAGTTCAATGTAATGGAGGCTAATAAATCCTTCCTTCACTTCCTTCGGGTTGGCTTATAGAACTTTAGCATTGGTTCGTGACCCTACGCGAATCTGACCTTATGAGGATCTCTGCGATAGGTATTTTAGTGGATTATAATCTCTTACCTACTCTACCTATAGCTTATAATTTACTAGGAATTCATGTGTACCTACCTACTACCTACCTACTTTCCTACCTACCTGTTTTAGTTTTCCATTGTCATTAACTCTCGAAGAAATGATAATATGACTTTTCCATTACTGGCCCCACAGCAAATAGATTTATTCTTACGGTATCTACCATTTAAGCATAGCAGTAAGTGTAAACTTTGTTGATGAAAGATTTTATTTATATAGTCAGTGTTACCTAATATGTCTTTAAATTTTGCAAATGGTGGTTACATCAACGTCTTCAACACAGACCTACAACCAACTATGCTTGTAAACGCTACTTGGCAGACAACACATCAACGACCCGCTACAATGCATGGGCCTCTCCCCGTAATTGAATCCTAGTATGTATGTCTGTATGTAGCGGTGATAGCCTAGTGGTTAAGAGTTCGGCCTCCTATTCGAAGGGTCCAGGTTCGAATCCCAGCGCACGCGCCTATGACTTTTCGAAGTTATGTGCATTTTAAACATTAAGTAGGTAAATGTCACTTGCTACAAACAGTGAAGGAAGACATCGTGAGGAAACCTGCATGCCGGAGAGTTCGCAAAAACTTAAAGGTGTGTGAAGTCCGCCAATCTGCACTTGGCCAGCGTGGTAGACCATGGCCTTAACCTTCTCATTGTGAGAAGGGACCCGTGCTCAATAGTGGGCCATGATTGGTTGTGATGATGATGATGATGTATGTCCGTATAGTTTTCAACTTATACCACGAGCTAAGCACAACCATATTTACTTAATTTCTTGAAATATACGACAACATTGACAATATAATAATAAAAATTCAGGACATAATTTTTATAAATAAATCACAAATCTTAAAGTACCTACCACACTACCTATCTACCTACTTCCCTGAGTTGGCCACTGTCCGCCATCTCAGGGAGTTAGGTTTTAAGCTACACAAAAGAATGAAACCTAAGTAAAATTGCGAATAGTAATCTATAGTATGTACTTACCTAATCATCCGTTATTTCTTAACTCAGTCAACCACAGCTCGACGCAAAGCAAGCTTAAACCACAGTTGTTTCCTTATTTTTTTAATTCGTTACAACTCCCCATGACTTGTAAATTATCCTAACAACTTTATAATTTTAAAAGCATGGAAGGCAAAGTATAAAATAGTGATAGAATTAGGGGCGAGTCGGGTGTCGGCGGCGCGGGGCTTCAGTGAACGACCTATCGGGTTACTTCGGTCTGACAACGGTGTCTACTGGACATGTAGCTGGTTTGGAAACGCAGCGGGAATGGGGGAATAGTGTTGTAGATTGAAGAGGTCCGCTTAGGTCACACGATAGTTTGATTAGAACCTTTGTTCTCGATTCAAATAATGTTAAGGATGGATGATTAAGCAGAACCTATTTTGTTTTCGATTCAAATAATGTTGAGGATGGTACGATCAAGTGACCGATTACTTCTAACATTTATTTTTACCGTAGGTATGCCATTGTAATATGATTTTCATAATGATTTCAATTCTAATTGAAGTAATTGATACTATGAAGTAGTTAAGCATCTAAGACCTTTATTCCTTTCGCCTGTCTAAATACCTACTAGCAAAATTTTCAAACATCTCTGAGAATATTCTGGAGGAAGTTCCCCTGGTTTAACTGATGTGCAAGAATTGTTATGTTCACTTATTAACACAATCGAGTTGCGATTATCTTTTGTCCGCTAAGTCGGCAGCTATTTAAAATGTCAAGTAAATAGGTATTGAATACCTCTAAATTAGAAACTTATTATACAAAAAAAGCCCGACTGCCTCAATAGGTACCTTCGTTTTTTACAATTTGTGTTACAACAGTATCGTAAACACTGTACATTATGAAATGGCATATTCAAGACCTTGATACACATAATTACTTAGGTAAGAATGAAAACCTATCCAAACTTTTTTCATTTGCGGGCGCCATTTACAAAATTTGTGTAGGTAGCCTATGTCACTAACAAAACAACCCGAATTCAACGACATCTTTATCAAAACCAGAACAGCCGTTTGGACTGTAGGGCTTAGGTACCAAAGAATGAGTAGAAAAGTTAGATACATGCAAAAATATGTACGCTCGAAAAACATTACCCTCCTACAGCCGTAGTTGGGTAACAAGCATAAAAATGACGTTCTTTGCGTATTATGCTCCGTTTTCTCAATAAGGTTTAGTGAAAAAAGTATGTAGGTACTAAATAGAAGTATTATTCATTAGACTGTGATAATCATGGTGATAATAATAGCTGGTATCCACGCGTTTAAGGGCCCCATCTAAAAGATTAATCTCTATTTGTGAATGTAAGTGAATGAATGGGTTGAAATACATAGATTCGCCCACCTAAACCGTAGTTTAATATCTATTGAGTGGTTTCCAAAATAACTCCCATTACTATTACCGATATATTTAACAAATATTTATTTATAGAATTGCTAGCCATAATGAAACCAACGATTTATTTAAAAAATATGAATCATTTAGACTTTTTTGAATTTCTATTTGTTACTAGAAAATGTTCATGATCAGCTTTGTATTTTGTAGATTCTTTATGAGAAATGTTGTAGGTACATCTATGTACATCTATCTATCTATCTATCTATTGTGGACCAGACGACAAGCACTGTCTTTCGAATACGATAAGTATCATCAAATTCGGCTCACCTAGTGCAAAAGTACCTAAGAGACTTTCTCCTTGTTTTAAAGTTAACCACTAATGCGCTAAAAGTCGAAAGTTTTCGCAATGATCAGTAAAAAAGTATTTCCTCCTCTACACTATAAAATTAACTTCGTCAACCCAAATATGAAGCACTTGTAATTTTTCGTTGGATCTTCCTGTACTCTTACACTTTTCAATGAAACCTGATAGAGACTTGGTAGGCACCTGGTAGAGCCTGAGGTCTGGTCTGGTGTAACAGTTCACTCGTAAAAAGAAGTGAAAAAGAGAAAGATTATTGATCTGACCAGGACAATTTATTGTCATTGAGTTGAGTGGTGAGTTTCAGTGAGAAATTGTTTAAATGAAGTAGGTACCTGTGAGCAAATTATTTTATGTTTCAGCCATGTTTTACTTTACTACGACCCAAATGGCGCAATGGTTAGCATGTCGGATTGCGGTCCGAAGTATCATAGATTTGATCCTAGTGTGGGCATTTGAATGATCAGTTTAAATCTCTGTTCCTTTCATTCTCTTGTTGTTCGCATTTGATATGGAATGGGTTTTAATGGTATCTCACACAAAAGCCAGCTTACTACTTCAATGATTAAGATTCATTAAAGATTGACGGCACGAATTTAAAATGCCTTAAGTAAATTTTGCTTACAAGCTAAATTGAACTGTGAGCATAAGTAAAAATTTGTTTTTAGCGGAAAGTTCAAGTATAGATGTGGTTATGTTTCTATGGTCTTGCTTGCCATCAAATATTGTCATCGGAACTAAGTTTTGGGGTGTAAGGGGCTCCTCCCATCCTAGAGCCCAAGATGACCTCACCTGCTCGTGGTGCACCCTGCTGATCAACGGACGAGGGCACGGCGCCTGGTCCCTCTCTTGAGAGGTCTCTGGACTCAGTACCATCCAGTACAATCCCGAAGGTACTCTACGCTGGTGGTAGGGTCTTGAACCCGACTGGCTAGCTACCACCCTCTCGTTTGAGTCAGCCGCCAAACGGTAACGTGTTCCGGCTGGGGACTTGAGTGCCAGTTTCTCCCCCCTCCCACCCTTCCTCATCCTAAATGCGGAGACTCTTCGGTTTCTTCCCGGGATCTCATTGGACTCTTAAGGCTTCGCTATTCAGGGGTACTTGATGTGTTGGCGCGGCGGCCAGGGAGACCTGGTGAAACGGCTTGCCGCTGGCCGCCCGCCGGACAGTACAGGGACCCGAACCCAGGCAACACGCGTAACCTCTGGCCTGGGAGGCTGTCCTATCATCCGGCGCATAATCCCGCTGTGTGGGCTCCGTGCCGGAGTAAGAGACCGGGGTGGTACCCGGAGCCCATGCGCGGGGGGGACCAGGGGCCCTTCCGTCCGCCGCGCCAGCAACTCATATTCTGCCCCTGTAATCGCGGTGCCACGAGGCCAACATTTATCCCGGGGGTCATCGACGAACCTCTGCATTTCCTTCCCACTTTCCCTCCCTTTTTTTACACCTGAGAACTATGGGCAAGTCAAAAAAGAGTAAAAGGTATCGCCCAGCGGCAACCCCTACCACACTAACTGTTGACATGTGCAACATCAGGGGAATTCACAGTAACCTAAACGCTGTACACTACCATCTTGAGACAGCGAAGCCGGCCTTGCTCTTTTTGACGGAGACACAGATATCATCACCGGACGACGCATCTTACTTGTCCTACCCAGGCTATAGGCTGGAGCACGTGTTTAAGCCGCGTGCCGGGGTGTGTGTGTTCGTTCGGGATGATATCTGTTGTTGCCGTCTGACCTGCCTTGAAGACAAGGACCTATCCATTTTATGGACGCGCGTGGACATGGGCGGCCACACTCGTGTTTACGCGTGTCTCTATAGGTCCTATAGCGGAGACGCGGAGACGACTCGACTATTTGAGCACGTCCAGAGATCGGCTGACAGAGTTTTGGAGCAGTATCCCTCGGCGGAGTTGGTGATTTTGGGGGACTTTAACGCCCACCACACCGACTGGTTGGGGTCCAGGATCACCGACTTCGCCGGGAGAACTGCTTTCGACTTCTCCCTGGCCTACGGTCTCACTCAGGTAGTTACTGGCTTCACCAGAGTCCCTGATGTTGACACCCATACTGCTTCTTTGCTAGACCTACTGCTGACTTCTCACCCAACGGACTACCGAGTGGTGGTCGGGGCTCCTCTTGGATCTTCTGACCACTGCTTGGTAAGGACAACTGTGCCCTTGACGCGGCAAGAGGGTTCTCGGCCCACTGGCACGCGTCAAGTTTGGCACTATAAGTCAGCAGACTGGGACGGACTTAGGGAATTCCTGAGTTCGTACCCTTGGAGGCAGCTCTGCTTCGCTTCCGGGGACCCGAACGTGTGCGCTGATTCAGTAGCTGATGTGATACGACAGGGTATGGAATGTTTCATTCCTAATTCTGTCGTATCCATCGGTGGGAAAAACCAGCCCTGGTACAGTGGTTCATGTGCTGCGGCATCTAACCGCAAGCGGGCCGCTTACCAGGCCTGGGCATCAGCGTACACTTCGAAGAACCCATCAGCCCCAGAGCTTAAGAAAAAGCTCAACGCTGCCTCCCGGTCGGCTAAGAAGCAAATGTCCAGGGCGAAGGCCCAATTCATCGGCAGAATTGGCGAGCGACTAGTCGGCTATCCCTCTGGGAGTAGAGAATTCTGGTCGCTGGCTAAGGCTGTCGAGGGCAACTTCTGTCGGTCTTCTCTCCCACCACTGCGACTACCGGATAAATCCGTTGTCCACACGGCAAAGGGGAAAGCCGAACTCCTTGGTACCCTCTTTGCCGCCAACTCGACTCTTGACGATGGAGGGGCCATACCGCCTAACATCCCGCGGTGTGAGAGCTCGCTGAATGACATACTTTTTACTCAAAAGGCTGTCAGGCGAGCTCTACTGTCCCTCGACACCAAGAAGTCGAGTGGGCCGGATGGTATTCCCGCAGTGGTGCTAAAGACGTGTGCTCCCGAGTTGACTCCCGTCTTAACGCGCTTATTCTCGCTATCCTACACCACTGGTATAGTACCGTCTTCGTGGAAAGTAGCCCTAGTTCATCCTATCCCCAAAAAGGGCGATCTCAGTGACCCGGCCAACTACAGGCCTATAGCGATAACTTCCCTGCTTGCTAAGGTCATGGAGCGTGTAATAAACACACAGCTCCTAGGATATCTTGAAGATCACCAGCTGATTAATGATCGACAGTACGGTTTTCGTCACGGTCGTTCAGCTGGTGATCTTTTAGTTTATCTCACGCACCGGTGGGCTCAGGCCCTAGACAGCAACGGGGAAGCACTGGCAGTCAGCCTAGATATCGCTAAGGCCTTCGACCGGGTCTGGCACAGGGCTCTTCTCGCGAAGTTACCATCATACGGTCTCTCCGAGAGGTTGTGCAGCTGGGTAGCCAGCTTTCTATCTGAGCGACATATTAAGGTCGTCGTCGACGGTTGTTGCTCAGATATGAAACCCATAAACGCTGGTGTTCCCCAAGGGTCTGTGCTGTCTCCTACCCTGTTCATTCTGCATATCAATGACATGCTGGAGCGTGCTAACGGCATTCATTGCTATGCAGATGACAGCACGGGAGATGCCTATTATACAGGCCCTGCAAATGCCTCTCGGTCACAAGTGGAGGATAGCAGAATCAAACTTGTGTCTGAAGTCGAGAACTCTCTGGAGCAAGTCTCGGAATGGGGCCG
>DWJQ01000904.1:0-12301 GCA_018248915.1 Hesperia meskei straton
AACCAATTACAAATAAATTCAACTATTGCGTTTTCAACCTCCATTACTCCAGTAGGTATCGTTATGTGTAAAAAAAAACAATGTTGCCACACCTCTTATTTTAAAAATTACTAATACCAACTTCAGTGTTGCCAGTTTCAAGTTTAACATTATAACATTAATCACTGTATTATAACAATCATTTTTAAATAGTTAACAGTAGGTTTACCTACATGAAATTAATATTCGAGGCACCTTTATTGAGGCAGATTTTTTTCCGCACTGATTACCCACCCGATGGCTGGGTTTCATGTGGACCTAATGAGGACATGTTAGGTATGTATCAAATGCAAAGTTGTCTGAGTTGTGCGACTTTTATGTTTATGTTAATTACCTACCTTCCTACTTCAAAAACTTCAAATGTGTATGTACCTGCCTGTACCTATTGGATAACAATGAATTAATAACAAACATATTTAATCCTCTGATATCAATGTAAGGCACAGAAAGTCTTCAACTTAAGGCTATCGAATTCCCTAATCAATAAGACGACCGTCTTCACTTGTCACTGTATCGAATGTCGCTAGTAGTTAGCTTAGCGGGGGAAATTGAAAGATTTATAGAATAATTCGATTACAGAAAGGTAGATAGGTATATTAGGTAAAGTACTTCCCACCTACGAAATTTATAACGCTGAGGTTTTGGATAGCTGGTACTTTGATTTGAACCTCTTCATTCATATTTTAATTAGAAAAATATTTTGTGTTATTATTCATAAAAATGTAGATTAGTATAGTTCTAAAAATAAACAGCACCTCTTTAAATGAAATTGCTTCTAGTTAGGGGCTACTAGGCTTCGGAATAGCTCTTAACTTCTCAGCAAGTAGGTACCTACTGACTGAGTGTAATTATGTACTGATGTACCTATGTTTTATTTGTTTTATTGCATGTTTCTGTGTCGGATAGAGAGAGTTGGCGCGTACATGTCAACATACACCATCTTACATACGAGTTTGCTCGCGGATTATTTCCAAGTTGATTAATCCTTAATCTGTAGTAATGGAGTTCTGCAAAGTAACGCCTTATGGCGCTGTAAAAAACAGCGAATGAATGAATGACATTTTTATTTGCTTCAAACAACAGTTACCTAGGTATATATAAACCGCTTCAGCTCAAGCCAGTTGAGGCGAATACCGCCGAAGCTTTCCATGCACTCATGACGCAGCACTTAATTAAGGGCAGACGTGCACCGATCGCAATATCGAAACGCGATTATAATGTTCATATGACTTCGCGAAGACCCACCGGTGCTGCCGTGATACCGCGGTGTCGGGTTACATAACTACACACATTGTTTGCAATCATCGATATAATATTATACTGCGTGAGTTTGCTATTTTACGACTTGTACGGATTGGTTACTTTTTGGATGTTCGGGAGGTCCAGAGTTCGATTACCAGCGAGTCGGTTTCAATTAGGAGTTTAAAAATCTTGGTCTGTCAACAGCAAATCACCTATAGAGTAAAATTATTAAGGAGTAGCAGCTATTAAAGATAATGGTTTACATTATTCATGAAAAAATCTTCATTAACTTAAACTCTACGTTGTTTTAAGAGTATCTACTATCAGCATACACTGCATACATCGTAGTTATACATTGTATCTATGTATATTACGCGGTTTAGGTGGTAAGCGATGACACTGCTCAAAACGACTCATTTTCTATAGAAAAAGGAATGTATTGAGAGTTTTGAACGCAGAACAATCTAGTTGTAACAATCTACATACAGCAGGTTAAAAATATCTGTGATACTGAATAGTTTCATAATCTGCTTCATGTCTCATTGAATATGACTAACAATATGTATCAATGCAAATAACGTCGGGTCATCGGTTATAAAGAACTATGACAATATTTGGTTCCACCTGTACTATCACGGTCGTGACTAATCAATCAACGAAACACGAAGAGCATATCGGGGCAGGCGCAGTAAGTTTCGTGTTTGAAATAAATATTTACCTACCAGTTATATTTTTTTCAAGCAATGATAGGCTCTTGCATGGTAGGCGAATAATGTATCGACATGCCATTTTTTCTAAAGAAACGTTTACTGAGGTCATAGATAGACGTACACACAATCAAATTATTTTGACTTGTAACTATTTCGATTCTTTTTTGTCGTATCCAAAATATTGTATCGCGTGAATTCGCGTGCCAATAGTTCGCCATCCTCAGCTTATGATGTTGGACTCTAAAATTGCGAATCGTAGAATCCTGCAAGCACAAGTAATTTTGAAAAAACGTGTGCATATTAAAATTTAATTTTATGATCTTTTGATTTAAAAAAAAAAGCGCCGAGCACCCAGTCTAAGTCCAAGTCCGCACATGGCTAGCGTGGTGGACTATGGTCTGTACCCCTCACATTGCGAGATACGGTCCGTGTCCAATAGTGGGACAGTTATGGGCTGCAATGATAAAGGATGATTATGAACATTTTGACTTATAACGTTCAGCTAATCTCATCTGATTTTAATTAGCAATATAAATTCGGCTGCCAAAACATTATAGAAAATTAATTCGACGCATTACACCTTATTTTACCAGCTGCAAATAAGAAGTTGTTTGTCGAAATATTTTCCACACACCGAAGCAAAATATATAAACTACCTTTGATACGTCTATATAATTATCTAATTTGTTAAGACGTACGTACCTTTTATTTTAGTTTAACCCACATCCTAATGAAGTTTTCATGTAAATATCTATCCGATAGAGCAAACAAGTCCAAAGGCATCACCGGTGCGTTGCTGCCCAAAAATAGAAGTGATGGCACTGAAGTTCTCAGACAGGACACACTACAAGTCGGTTGGCGACTTGGACATGGCTTATTCGAAAACACAAAAGTATGAATAAAATGGTCATTCAAAGGGCAAGGCTGGGCAAGGATACCATGTCTATTTCAAGTTAAACTAAATTCCCTCACTTTTTATTTAATTACGACAGGCTAGATATATTCTCATGCCAGTTGGGTGAGTTCGCAAAGGTGACATTATATTTGTTATGTTACAGTACTAATTAATATCTATTACCTAGTGTTGTATGTTCCTGTTGTATTGTAGTTATGTGTAATTAATTACCTTATTAGTAGATAAGTAAAAGACTGCCACTCTATCGCATTGGGCATTCCCTGTAAAGATAGTTGTGATGATAATAAATAATAAATAAATAAATAAAAAAACTGCTTTCTCAGTAAAATTGTTAGCACATACCTAAAGATTGATGAAATTGTCGTTTAATTTTTGGATCTATAATTGAGAAAGCCTAGAACGGATTAGGTAGATTAAATATTAACGATATTTTGTCTGTCGGTGCTAGTTGAATAGATTCAGAAACTAAAAATTTAATTAATGATAACGATAATCAAAGAGATATTAATAATCAAGATCTTAATTGTTGCATCAAAATCCATTAATACCGTGAGTAATTCTATTTAAATTGATATCGGTACTTTTAATGTTGTCGATTAAATGTTATACACGATGGCTTAATTTGTTTTTGAATTTAATATATATGTACATAAACTACATGAAGTAGTTACTGTGACCTTCGCTGTTTATTTATCGTTGACGCATGTGGACTGGATAAAATATTGTCATTTTAATAATTATCAATTCCAAATTGGTGGAATGGGTTGACAATTGATTAATTGCGTGTGGTTGAGGGTGTTGTTTAAAATGTACGATTTGTTTTTTTTCTTAGGTAGGTAGGTATAACTGGGGCCAGTTCAACAGTTCAACTAAGCAATCAAAACGCTTTAAAATGTCGTTTGGAGCGTTGTGAGCGATGTTTAGATGATCGCGTTTTTGGTTCATTATGGAAATTGTACCTAAAGATTACAAAAAATTGTTTAAATTTTAAACGAGTAGCAAAGACTTGATTTTTATTCTGTTCTGTGTTTTTCTATTATATTAACTGCTGGTAAGTATTAGTCTTATTCATTTTTTATTTTGGGCTATAAATTCTTTCCTTCCCTGTGATTTATATGAATAGTATACATTGCAGATTGATGGCTAGAATTTAAAATGCCGTAACTGTGAGAATTCCATATTTTCGGCGCCACATGAACGTATTGTAAGTATACTGGTTTGGTTACTTTTTAACATTTCCCAGTCACCATGAAAATTGTTTAGATACTCATTATGAATATTGAGAATGACCGCATATTGAAAAGAAAATCTATCTATCATAATATCTGTCGCCCTATCACCCTCAGACGATCTCGATCGATACGGTGGTGGTTTGATACCGCCGTAATGATTAGATCGTATTAGCATTCGTCGGGTTTCCGTCTTGAGACCACTTTCTTGTAACTCGATCGTCAACCGAACGCCGTATTGATATCACCCACTGTTGGACTGTTACTAATCTGTATTGATTTGACACAGCCTAGTGATTTAATACTGTCACAATATTATAAATATAGATGCGTCACGTTATATGTACAATGTCGTTCTTTTTAATTCGTACGATGACGCCTGTGACTATTTACTATTAATGCGAAAAATAATAACGGAACGTGAAAAACAGATAGAAATAATTCAATGAAAATTGCATTACTTAGGGAAATATTACTGTTCAAATTTTGGATTGCAAGCCTCGATCTAAAAATACATATACCTATTTTACATCATAATCTATTATTTTACATCGTTGATTGCAAGTGACATATATCTACGTTTAATATCATTGCCTGAATCGGTTGTTTGTCACTGTTAAACAAAATGTTCGTACAATTGACTAATACGTATGACTGATTACTTAATTAATCTTAGTTTTGTACTTGTTGGTATGTTGTTTAATTCTTCAATATATGATGATTTAAGTAAGCTAATAGGTGATGCTGTCTACTAAACGACATGTCCTAAGTTCTAGTTCTACATTATCTTTTGCCTTGATATTGTGGTAACGGATAAATGATTTGATCTCGTGTCGTATGTTATTTTATTTTCCTGTAAGTATGATAATTTTATTTTTTAGGATCTTTGTATCTACTTCTGTTACTAGATTTGTATTTTTCCTTCCTTTTCCTTCCGTAGTCCGAATTCGGTTAGAGCCCTATTTATTCCCGAGTCATCTCGCCCCGCACTCGTAAACTCGCGAGCTTCCCACATCAAATTAGGCACGTAATTATTAACAGGGCTAGTAAAACGTCTTACCCGACCTGCCCTACCTTTTTACTCCTATAAAAGACCCTCTCGTGATTATAACGTATATGCGGATATTTCAGATATTGCGAAGCCTAATACTTCCCTAATGTTACTGTGCTTATTTGGAAATTATATCATTGATGCTGACTAATCTGTTGATTAATGAAACTGGAGTAAGTATACTATACAAAATAGGCGCGATTTAGACAAATTTCCTGTTTGATTAAGTAGGTACATGTCATCATGGTCCGATTATTATTTTCGTAGATAAAATTTAAGTTTTACTTGTTACCTACTAATGGTAGATAAATACGTATAATGAAAAATTAAACTTAGAAGTTTAAATAAAAGTAAGTTATTCATATAAACATGCCACGTTATATTTTGTACAAAGATTAAATTGGTAAGAACACCTTAGTTTCGGATACGGATACAAGTTGGGTACGTAAAACGTACAACACTAGGGCACGTCAACATGTATTAGTCCTTTCGGGTAGTAAAACGCCCGGGAAATAAAGTAGGTACCTACGGCAACTGTCCGTCAATGGACAGGTGTTTTCCTCCGCACCTGAATTAAGGAACCAGGGAAATATCCATGTTCTTATTTTACTTTGTTTATTACATACTGTGGAACAAAGTCTTTGTCTGCTATGCTTATGAGTGAGGATAATCGCAAAAATACTGCACGCAGTTTTACGTATGTGTTTTATGATGGTAATTATTTCTGCCTGTATATTTATTTATCACAATAGGTTATCTTTTATATTTGTTATCGAGTACAAGATAGCAAAAAATAGTGTAGGCTCTTCTTTTTGTGTGTTTGCCTTATGATACAGGGAATCCTATTGCGGGGCATTGAGTATGAGGCGCGTATTTATTAGAAAAATAATTTAAAACAATCTTAAAAGATATGAGACAGTTGTAACATTGTATTATTTATTCTAAGAAATAAACATACCTAAATCATGTGTCTCAACTACAGAAAAATAAATTCATGACATCACTCATGAAAAGCCGATGACGCATCTGAATTTATCATTCAGATCTGCACTGAAATCTATGACAAGGTTAATAAGTAATGATTTAACAGTGTTTCGGATGCAAGTACAGCCGAGGAATGATCTGGTTACGAGTTTAGAGAAGGGCCAAAATTTACCTTAATTTATTTTTTGATACTTGTTTCATTAGCATTCGTTCAGCTTGCAATGTTTTTATGTTATGTTCAGTTCAAAATTTTTGATTATTCGTTTAGTTATGATTATATTGCAATTTTGTATCAAGTAGGTATCACCGGTACCTACTATACTCAGGATTGGCCGGAGTACCAATAACTCACTTAGGTACTGTTTTTTTTTATTCAAACCATTTAGTTACATTGAAACTAGCGCAACAGTTAAATACAACTAAGTAAACTAATTGTTTCTATCGACGAGCTCATTCTAAGAAGGATGTCATATAAAACAATATTCTCGAAGTTTCTTAACGAGACACACTCATCTTGATCTTTGTAATATTTGCTATAACGATAATGAATGATAATTTCTGTTTATTGTAACTTAAACGTGACTTGAAGACCGTTAAAATGGCGTTATGTTGATTAAACTCACAACATATAAATGTTCGTCAACTCTTTTGTACATAGAATTGAGGATAATGTTTAATGTAAATTCGCAAGATGGCGTGAAGGTACTTGACGTTGGCACTGTACAATACGCTGAATATATTATTACGTCTATGATCTTTAAAATTATTATTATTTAAGTTTTGCAATCATAATCACTTGCTTAAGGGAATGCAAGAGAATTTTTGTCATAATTTTTAAAGAGAACGATAAAAATCAACATAATAATAGTGCACAAAACGTTCTTTTGAAAAAAAAAGGCTAATGACAGATTGCAGTTTTTCGTTTTATTTTTATACATGTTTATATTAACTTTGCATAAATTACTCAAAAAAATTTAAGCTGCCACACAGGACTACTTCGACGTCTTCTGTATTTTTAACGAAATTTTACTATTGGCTAATATAGTCGTATCTGCTCCGCGCCGAAAATACGTCATTTGACAAAACACGTCTCAGAAGTGTCAATAGCCACACATTAGCGAACTCAAGTATCAACACGAGTGAGTCACTATCGGACTAGCGGTCCATTTTGACTCAGTACCGTTACTTGTTTGGGCTAAGTGAAAAAACCTTTTGTGTTTTATGTACAAAGTTACTACACTTTTCCTTGTTAATGAATTATTTATTCCGTGTGCCGACACGTTGATTCGTTTCTAATGTTTTGTTTTAAAACTACAAGTAGGTACGTCTACATTTAACGCCCGCATGCAAAACTCTATTGCACCCTCCCTCCCCCATTAGTCATTTTATAGTTATTGACGACGGGTCGCAGTTTGACGACCACGATTCTAGGACTGCCTGTATGACCAAAAATTTATTGATCATTGTTGTTTATCAAATAAACCACATAGTCACTTTGCCACCGTTACGAAAATGTTTACAAACAGAGGCACGCTGTGCGCGTCCACTTTGATCTCCTCTCGCGCCTTCGCCCTTGTGGTAGGGCTGCCAACATCATTTTCAGATGGTCATAGTATATTAACAACCTATAAAACAATATTGTAAGCATAATTATAATTTTGTGAAAATATTTAAAAGAGAAAAATCGCTGTATTTTTTTACACGAATTAATATTATATTTTCTATCTATTTTATTTTTTGCGAAATAAGAATTATAATGTGTTTTACAAAATTCTGATAAATCGATGAAAAAATGTCTAAATACGAAGATAACTACACATTAATACAATAGGAACTACTTTTAATTATGCGGTAGGTTGAATTGGTAACCCTGCTCTTACATAATATCTGTAAATACTATAATTGTAGCCTTACTTGTAGCTTTTATTGAATGCTCAACGTTTTCCATATTATATAAACGACCATGAAATATTACTTGTGATATTTATATAATAACAATAGTTTATACGTTTGTCAGTGAACGCGTAACTTCTTAACAATTTCAATGATTCATGCTGTAACTGCTTTTTGTTCATAGGAAATCTGAATATTTGTACTAAGTCACAATAATACCCAATGCCTTCATAATAGCTCGTCTTTATAGTAGCTGAATTGGTAACTGTTAAGAAAAATAGGTATTATAAATTATTAGAGATTTTCCTTAATTAAATAAAGACAGGTACAGTTTTCAGAATTACAGTAATAATTACAAGTTTTGTTAAAGTAAGTATCGATGTTGTTTTAGATGTATTTCGTATACCTACAGACCTACACATACTTTCAAGTCAAGATCTATATTAGATCCCAGCCGGTTACTGTCATGATTTATCGATTGTATTCCGATGTAACAACTGTCATACTATCTTTAGTAGTACCCAATTATCTTTTATAGACTTACTAATTACCTTTGCTTTTTAATATAGTTGGTACCTACATGTTATTGTGGACTAGTTCTTGCAATTTAAATTTTAACATTAAAATACCTAGCTTATGTAATTCAACAATTTAAACTATAACTTAATACAAATAATATAGTTAATATTCAATTTCATCATTTAAAAAAACTGAGTTAAGAAGTTTAAAGTTTTTTAACAACATCAAATTTAAACATACGACGAAGGTACTTACATCAACAGTAGATTAGATAGGTACGCCCACTTTGCAGCAAACGTCTTCAGTGAAAAAAATATGTATTTCTAGGCCTTGTTATTTACGAATAGGCTTGTTCACAGTTAGGTACCCCTATACCCCTTGACGATACCGTAAATCTCTAACGTGTAGACAGGTCTAATATAGAGGTGGGTATGGGGCCGGCGCGTGCGCACACTTGATCTGATCTCCCTCACCCTTTACTAGAGAGTTACATTTGGTACCATTCATACCGCATCTGTAAAGTGTTGTTTTATCACTGTTATTTAGAGCGAGACTCCAAATTCTCGTATCTTTTATGTTTTGCTTTTTATTTTTAGAAACACTCAATAATAATTTATTAATTTTATTACTAAGTAAGTGAATTTAGTGATTGTAAATTATTCATAAAATTTTTAGTAATCAATATTACATTCCATTAATTTTTTACGGAAATTATTCTTAGCTACAAAGTTACGACAACCTTTAGTTAATATTAATGTGTATTGAGAAAATTATGAATCATGATTGGGTAGGTACTTTATGCAATGCAATAAGTATATAAGATCTCCGCCACGTAAGAAAATAATATTTGATGAGTATTCTATTGTAACCACCTCATAAAATGGTTTAAAAGGCCTGTCTACCGCTGTGCTTTGTGAAAAACTAATTCTTTTTCTTATTAACTTAATAGATGTCGCCGCTCATACGAAAGCAACAAAAGAGTCACATTAAATATAATTAATTAAGTGTGCATAATAAAATACATTTGCCTTATTATTGAATAGCTTGAATGGAACTGTTTTAAAGTAGCTGTCTCATTTGAGCCAACATACGACTATTTTAAATCAATCAATTTTCACCTTTATGTCGAATGCGTTAGGGCTTACTAACATGCACGCGTGACATGTAATAATTATAACGATAATAAAAGCGGCACTAGTGATGTTCCGCTGCTCATTTGGATGATAAATAGTGTTATTACGAAATAGAGTTATATTTTGGTATAAAATGTAGTAGGGATCTTGCGGGAAAGTAACTTACAATGTGTTGTAGTATTTTTATAGTATTTATTTAATAATGGCATTTAAAGATTGTATCTGTTTAACCCCTCGTCGTGCAGTAGAGTTTCAAGGGTTATTTAATTGCTGATCCTTCAATCGGATATTTGAGGCAGAATTTTTTTGGTATGTTGCTACGTTGTCGAGGTTCATTATGTCCATTAGCGATTTATTGAGTAGACTACAGATATTCGTCAAAATTCAATTGTTGATAAAATCTACCCAGATTGAATAGGTATCTACTACAAATATGTGACTGTATCGTGATCTAGGCAACAGCCACGAGTGTAATTGCGAACTTTCCCCGTCTCGGCTCATTCCAAGATGGCCGATCTACTTCTCGTCATTATCATTATTAAGACTAGTTATCGTGCGACCCGCGCTCCTCTAATTATGTCGTGGCACCTCCCAACCAGATGCGAATGCATATTATAAACTGGAAATATAAAATCTACCATGTATTCACTCGGATCCCAGTCGGTCTTTATCAACACACGCATAGGATTCAAAATCGATGATGTATTACGGAACGCTAAATACGGGAAATAATCTATTTTAATACGCGTATTACTATGCTTTTAGTTCTGTTTCTATGTTTTAAATGAATGGAAATGGGGACTGGGAATAAGATATCGGCGGGTCTAACTGTATTTCATGTCTTGAATGGACTCGCTAAAGTATAAGTTAGCCGCTAAAACTTATTTTTCAAACTAGGTGTAACTTATGTCGAGTCGAGGGCGAAAGTTCAGATTTGACGAATTGCCGATTTGACCAATAGCAGGCTTGACCAAAGTCGTACAACCCTTCTTGGCTAGGGTTTGTATGTAGTTCCTGAAATCAATGCAGTGTTGATTCTTAAGAGCTCGAAATTATTTGCGAATATCACGTCAATTACACCATTTTAATTCAGAGACGCGTATGCTTGAGAGCGATATATGCTGATGCTAATTGGAGATACAATCAAGAAAGGTAAGTGCAAGAAGCATGAATATAATTTGGGTAGAGAGTTTGAATAAGCACTGTCAAATAATCCATGTCACTCAAAAGGTAGCGTACATTTTTTTAAATATGCCCTAAGTCTTATAGTCTTATTAGGGCCTAAGATACAACTTTGAATTTTAAACTGGCATTAAACGTAGTCACTTTTACCAAAACGGTGAAACGTGACAGCGAGCCATCAATAACAGTCAGTGATCACCAGGTCCAGTTTTGGTGGTAGAGTCCTACAACGATCTTTTGGCGCGTGGATCACTTGTGGGTGACAGAGACAGCATCTTACAGGGAAGGCAAACTGTAAGGCGCTGTCTCTGTCACCCTCACGGGAGTCATGCGCCAAAAGATCCTTGTAGGACTATATGATACGATATGATGGGTCAATGTCACGTGACCAAAATGGTTTTCGTTTATTTAAACAAATTACTGAGACTTACTATGTTAAATGTGGATGCATCCTTTTACAATAATCTATCCACCACGATAAAATGCACGAAATTTTTTGTTTCTACCCTACGTTGAAGCGATATATTATTGTCTGTTCCAATATTTAACACTCCTAGTAAAGTAGTTGTTTTTTTAGTTATTTTGTGATTACAAAAATAATTCACTTTATGTATCTACATCGTACAAACACTGATTGGCTCTCAACTTACGGCTTTTTACCGCGAACGAATCGAGCTTCGTCGTATCTGCAAAAAGTCGACATGTACGTAAAACGCACTAAGCTGTTGCTAAGCGTTGCTTTTGCTTGTAAGCTTGCTTGTCACCGTAAATTGTAGGCGTATTAGCTGTCAAAACAGAAATGGCGATCTATACTTAGCTAATACAAATTCTTCATTACTATCAACACATCCAGGAGTAGCGTGGTCTACGGCCGGACGTCAAATGGGATCGAGTTGCGTAATTATTGTAATTATAGTCCAATCGGTCTCTATTAAACGGTAGCGGGCTCTCGATACGGACAGAGAATGACATGGAGTAGAGTTAGAGCGTTAACAATAGGGAAAATTACAATGCATGTATATTTTTTAAACCTACGTCTTTTGGGTATTAATAATAGTAAACCCTCCCTCGCTTCGAGTAACCACTCCCTTAGTTATAAATAGATCGAAATAAAACAAACGCTATCATTGAATTTACGACTAATATTAATATCTCGCAAGGTGATTCTATAATGTATTTTTTTTATTTTGCATATTCTGAATAAACTAAACTAAACAACTAAGGTAAACAAATGGAAAATATAATGTGCTTCACATGTTTTCATGACATGTCAACCAAAAACATCGTTAGGTATCTATATGGAAAAATTGTTTTCATTAGTCGTGAACAAATTCGTATTCCGGTAAATATGAAAGAATTTCGTATATATACTACGGTATATATTATAAGAGATTATTATACTC
>DWJQ01000905.1:0-12299 GCA_018248915.1 Hesperia meskei straton
GAAACAAAGGGCAATTTATTACATTGAAAGGGCAATTTATTACATTTAAACATCAACATTGCAATGGCCAGCTTATGTACGGGTGGAGATCTCTTGAATTGATATCGATATCTTCCCGCCATAGTGCAGTGGGTGCACGGGGAAATAGAAATTCCCCGTGCTCTCACTGGTGGGTGAAGCTAGTGGGTGGACGGGTCGCGGCCCGTTATGAGTACTTTGGCACTGAACACAGGTGGGCCCATACAGGCTAACTGAGAAAAAATGCCACACCCTATGTAAACTATTATTTCAGTAATTACATATAACAAAGCTTAGTCTGAATGGTGTAAGGTTCCACTGATCTCTCTATCTAAGTAAAGCTCTTGACCCCGGGGAGGAGTGTTGTTGATTTGAGTGGGAGGAGTGAATGTTTTGAGGCAGATTTTTAAGGGTACATCCAACTTATGGTGGTTTACTTCATCAATAGTTCAGGGTGGGGCTGCTGCCCTGTGCACCTACCAAGTTACACCCATCAATGTATCTTTCAGACATTGGTTTACACATAGTTATATACAGTTTTTTCTCTTTACAATAGTTTCATACAGGCAACCTCAGCAAAAGGCTGCCTTTTGAATATGTTATATCATGAAAATATTTGTATAAATGTTTAAAGAGTTTAGGAAGTATTCTTATTAAATGGTGGTATATAAAATATTTGACATTATAGGTGTATTAATAAATTCCCACTATTAGAAATAGATGATTGGACTGGAAACCTAGTTATTTTATGAGTCTGCTGACTACTTTGATAGCTTTCCATGAGAGATTGAGGATAGCACATTGGTAATGTTTAGAGAAAAGGTCAGACAAAATAAATTAGGATTTTTATGTTTCAAATTATATTTCTATCGTGTATGAATGAAATTTTAAATTTTACAACTTAAACTTAAAAATTCCCAAAGCTGAATAGTTTAAAATAAAGTCATTGAAATGCAAAATTCAATGTCACAAATTCTATTAGGTCATTGTTATGACCTAATAGAATTTGTGACATTGAATCAATTTACACCATTTTAAGGACATTGCTATTTAAAACACAACTCAAAAGCATGAGTAGTGAAATTTGTTATTTGTTGTAATTGTTGTGTACATTTAATTTAAATACAAATAAAATGGCAATTATTGGAAAGAAATTAAGAAATAAATTCAATATTCAGATTTAAATCCACGCTACAATTCCTGTTATAATAATTTTGAAGAACTGCTTTCTAGGATCAGCAGAACAGGAATATAAATAACAATACACAATTTATAATTTGAATCTGTGAATAATGAATATATTATCTTGATCTCTGTGTGTGTGTGTAATCTGTGATTAGCGAATATGTCCTTGAAATAAATTGCTATAAAATAATTACAGATATCACATTATTAAAGTAATAATCACATTCTCATCTAATTATAATGTGCACATCTTCAAGTCAATAGTGGATGAAGTTCTACTAAAATTGTGCATTTTACCTCATTTCACTGGCACTATCTTCAGATAGTAACTTATTATCATTAAAAAAATATATGGAATAATAGCTATATTCATGTATGTATACATATAAAATATAAAATGTATCAAGTAAAAAAAGCTTACTTTTTTAATAAGTTGCTAACTCATAGAGAATAAATAGCATCAATTTAACAATTACTCTCAGTCTCCACCAATCTGCACTTGATCCGGGCCCTTATTCTGCTACTTTATAAATGCTTCAATTGCAGCTCAATTGAATAGTTTGACACATTTTTGACACATACCCCATACAAAATGTGTCAAATAATTCAATTGAGATCCAATTTAACCATTTATTTATTTATTCATCCATTCATTTTATTTATATATTTGACGACCCTGTAGCCTAGTTGGTAGGGACCCTGCCTGCGACGCAAGGGGTCCCGGGTTCGATTCCCGGCCAAGGCAGATATTTATGTGCCAGATAAATATTTGTACTTGGGTCATGGGTGTAATTGTAATGTGTTATATGTGTAGTCCATGCCACCCGCAACACACGTACCTGGTAACCCCCGCAGTAGGGGGTATGAGTGTGTTAGCGTTTATTATTATTTATAAACTAGCAGAATCGGGGGGCAAAATCGTGGAGTATGCTTCAGGTCTCCCCACGTTAATAATGATGAGACATGTTCAGTAATGGGCTGCTCATTGGCTGAAACTTATTTGGTGATACACGGGAAACAAGTATTCCCATGAGGCCACTGCAACCATTCCTGATCTATTGTGGCCAACCCAACTTGACTTAAAAGAGGAATAACTGAACTGACCATTACTTATATTCACAAGTATGATGTTGTAACATTAATTACACCATGTAGTATGAGTTGACTATTTAACACATTCTTTTAAAACACAAATTAATATTTCTTAAATATTTACTCTGACATATTGGTACAACTAGTAATGAAGAGAAGGAACTATATTAAAGTTTTTGATAATTCTTATCAAACTGAACATGTTAACCACTAAACTAATCAGCTTGGATGGAAATACTATAATTATGTGTTCCATTCCACTTGCTACTGGTGACAGATTGGTGAGCAATTAGAGAAAATAAGAACAGCACCTGCCTGGTTTTAATCTTAGAAAAAGAACCCCATGCATTGTTCAGGTATATCATTAAATTACGTCATTAAAATGTAACCTCAAAGGATTTGTAAAATACGATAATCTATTACAGAACCCTAACCAATTTCATGCAATACGACGTAACTGTAACAAGATTTTGTTGTAAAATACGTACTGATTAGAAGATTAAAGTAAAACACGGCGCATTTTCTTACATTAATGTTTTTGACGTGATATCTGTCTGTCATACGCCAAGCCAAGGCTTATGTGGCAAACCCGGACCACTGCCGTCAGCCGTGGCCATTTTTAAAATGTAATGATGAAGACAGTTCCGTCGATATCGATTTGATTTTTCGAATGGATTTAGATTACAAAAAACGAAGCAAATTTGCAAATTAACAGTCACACTGTGTGTCAGTAGCAAGATACGTCACAGTCTAAGAAATCACGATGGCCGACAAAGAATGGTTAGGTAGTACTCACTGCTAATTTTTACGCCTCCTAGAGGTTTCGGTGGTTGGTTATCGAATGTCTTTCGAACGGATTTGTTGCTGCCCTCGGCGAATGACGTGGTCCTAGGGCGTCCGCTCATTATTAAATGTATAAAATAAACGGCCGAATCCTGAACTTCATAGATACTACTTCACATTTCTCGTTACCACCCTTGCACTCACACTGAACTCTCTCACTTTGCGGTTGAAATACAAAGTTATGGATGCAATAACTAAATCAATATCACAATTATAGCATTAAAATCAAAATAAGATAATGGTTTTACAATATCATTTTGTTAGATTTTTTAAATTTACTTCAATAAAGTGAACGACAAATTTTTAGTTTGTTCAGACTTCACAGACTTGATCGCTCCGCTCGCTCGGTCATTCGGCTAATTTCGGCATTCGCTCGGATGGCGCTCGGACCTTCGATCAGTGACGTAGCAAGAATGTGTTCCGTTGTACGCATACACATTGAAAATATGTTTTAAATAAATTAAATAAAAGTTTTGACTTTGTGTCTAAAAATTAAATTTATATAAGCCTCGAGAAAGTATGTACCTACTAACATAAAATGACAATAATAAACCGATGTCAGATTATGGTCAGATTTCACTATTTATTATTCTTTAAAGTAGGTATGTCTATGCCCTGTGATTGATGGTCATACTCATAGAGATAGGAATACATTACTCCACTCTAAGCTTATAATATGTGTCATCTACAAGGATCTTTTGGCGCATGACCATAGAGTTAGTACAACGCATGACTGACGTGAGGGTGACAGAGACAGCAGCTTGAAGGTAGGTAAACTGTAATTTATGTTATGATCCTTGTCGGACTATACCTAAAGCGCATATAAATTAAAAAATACAGTGGCAAATCTTTCATCAGCTTATTAACCCCTAAGAAATTGCTATTATTTTTATCAGGCACAAATTCGTCATTGTTTTTCTTAATATCATTCAATAAACAACTAAGGTTGGCGCCCAGAGCATTGGTTTTATTGCTTGACCAGGAATATAAAAAACCTCGCCATATTGCGGTAAACTAATGGAACTAATTTCTTATACTGGCAACGCTTAAGTTTCTAAACGTCAATCGTAAATTGCTTGTCAGTGAGTTTGAATGTCACAGTATGTCTCATGTTTGTTTTCTACTTTAAGTGTCTTTTTTGTGCTAAAATGACAAAAACTGTTCATATTCGTGAAAGAAAAGTGGTTTTCTATGTGCTAAAATAACATTTCGTATAAAATAACATTTATTTCCTTAAATAACATTTCCGACATAGTTGTCAAAATGACAATAATAACATGAGCGTTACTATAGTTACTGTTGTCTGTGCTGTTGTCATAAAAAAGGAAACTTTAGCGCTCTCATGACAGCTTTTCTATTTTTCTGGTCAAGCAATAGATCGGAAATCGGCATACAAAATACATATCGTGTCTAAGTCAAACAAATTAATCCCAAACTTAAGATATTCTTATTTTATTGAACGCAACATCCCTGATTCAATCCTACTGTCAAAAACTTAAGGTTGTATCAAAATCGTAAATTTTGCCCGTAAATGTTCATAAATCCTACTAATCTCTGCGCTAACCTTTTGGTATCACTGTACTCGACGAATCCTACTGTAGGACATCGATATAATTTAATAAGGCGACTCGGCTATAGTACTTACATAACAATACATAACTATTGTAATTATTGTGTTCTAGCAGAACTAACTGTTAAAAAACGAAATGAGTTAAAACATTGTCATTAAACATTATCAATATAATGATTTGACAATTTTATTAGGCAATAAGGTATTCGATATTAGAATGGTCTTTAAGGAAGATTTTATTATTAATAATATAACAATTATTGCTGATTTTGAACTTGAACGATGCGAACGAATTATTTATGTTACTAATTCTAAATTATCATAATCCACGTGCAATTAGAATGGGAATTTAGACTTCGCAGTTCATTTAACACCATACTACGTAAAGAGTGTCCTACATTTCTGTATTACAATGTTGCTCATTACTGAATTACCTTATTCTTTAATTTACGTTTTGAAGCACATAAATTATGCGTTTTACCTTAGAATTATAATTTGTAGCTTAAAAGGCGATACATTTAGTAAGCGACATTTATGGGGCCTTATAAGAGAGTTGGAGAAAGTTAAAGTTTTGAAATCATATAAGGAAAAGGGAAATGTAGTAGGTCATATTCAATATCAGAATAAAAGCTACAGCTACAATAATGCTAGGTTAAGAATTTTGTGATTTAGACACGGCAAAGAAAATTTTAGACAAGTCAATAGTAGGTAGTTGGTATTTTATTTTTATTGGTATTGTATCTTTTGACGTCGTAGTTTAACGAAGATAGAATTTTGAACATGACTTTAAAACGTTTTAAATGAAATATCATTACAGCATATATTATGTTGATTAAAATAATGTTAAATGTTCTTATTAGATAAGCTAATATTATATTTATCATTAATAAGCTTAGGTTGTTCGTTATTTGAGTTTAATGCTTAAAAATGTATAGAAATTAAACCAACAAGCATATTTTTACAGAAAATAAAATTTTTGGCTAATTCTCGCGTAAGGTAAAATGTTATAGTTTCATATTTCGATGAACATGTATTTTATTCCATATTTTTAGGCTCAATAATACCTTACATTTGTATTGAAATGTTGAAGAAGAATTTACTTTATTATAATAATACCTACTCGTTTTATTAAAAACATTGCAATTGATGATGGCTTAGAAGTCTTTTCCCATTCTGATGGCGTATGGATTACAAAATATTATTCAATAAATTTCATTTTTAAACGATGATTCGCGAACGAAGTGACATCGAACATTTAAAAAAACGTATATAAGAATATTGGAATGCCACTTATCTGTATTATTTAAGGTAACTATTACACCGTACACTCTCATTTAATATTTAAGGCAGTGAAACACCCAACTTAAATTGAAGGACAGTTGGGGACGAGATTACCTAGCTAACATTAATATTAACTAGTAATATATTACTAGACATTTTCACAGGCGACCTCTACACAATGGTCGCGTAATATATTACAATATTTACACGTCTTAAACACGTATGTAAGTGAAACTTCTTCGTAGTCGATACAAGGGTATCACGAACACTAAAGCAGGACGCACTTTGAACTACCACTCAGTCATCGAAAGTCCATCGGCTTAATTTATCCTAACACCCCAATTACAAAACAGAACGGAAATCGTACAACTATACAATAACAATACAAATGTACTCATGAGTCAATCACAATAAACAAAACTACAGAGAACTAACACTCCGAGACCGAGAACGAGTAACTTCTGGAATGCGCAATCCTTTGAAACTGTTGAACAACATTACGACTAAATAGCGTGGCGATTGGTAATCGAATCGATATCGAATTGAGGGTTTGCGGTCACACGTTGACGTGGACGTTGAACAATTGCGGCGATTATACCGATTTATATTTACACTATCAATAATGCCCAGCCGGACGAACAATCATTAGAAAGGCAGTATAGTAAATTTTATAAAATCTACAAATCGAATGTATTAAGAATTTCAAATATTCAAAAATGGAATACAGAAATTTATCTTACTACGATCCCCTAAATAATTCTTAGTCTTCGCTTTTAAACGGAAATTAGTTCTATTAGTACAAAAAATTACACGTGTCCATAGTGCATATAAAAGTAATGTTGATTTATGTATCGTAAATTACGACAGGGCATTATGAATAGTTGTTATAGTCCGTCCACACAGTAGCCATATAGTATTAAGATAACATTCCTAACAAAATGACAGTAGAAGAGAAAAACGTAACTATAATCTTTGAAATAGCTCATGAAAAGTGTACCTTATTAAAACTACACTCGTCTAAAATTTTACAGAGAAGTAACAGAAATAAACCTATCTAATAGATAACACATAAATATATCGTATAAAATAATTCAAATAGTCATAATAAAACTAAACATTTACATCTAATAGACTATGAAGTAACATAACAGATAAAATATAAAAAGCAAACAGACCTAAAGCTAGAAAAATAACCCGCTTAAAATGTTTGAAATGGACAGTTGAATATTGGGAGTAATATCCGACACTAAACTACTAATGTTTGAAACTGGATACAGGAATTTAATAAACATGTATACGTCGAACTTCACTTAATAATAAAAAAAGAAATTACACGAACAATCGAGTCACTTACAATAATTATCAAAGATTTGTACCTACCATACCATTGTTCATTTACACGTGCAATTTTATTCATAATCGGATTTATATTCTGAAGGTGCAAGCATAAATTTAATATTCGGTACAGTCCATTGCGTAACTCCATGACAGATTGTACTTAGGTAACATTGAAAGTCGAGTTTGTTCGGATACATACAGCGTCTCTGAGAAATAAATAACTTTTATAATGCAATCACACAGTTCTAATAATAATATCCTCATCTTCCACATGTTATCACAGAAAATTATGTATTTACAATTTTGTCGTACTAATGTGCCGTACGGTGCCTACACCTCGCGACCATGGCGGTGGATGATTCTTATTGACGAGACGCGCTCGAACATTGACTCTTGTTTTGGACTTAATTTTTGTTTTACGTTTAAACTGTAAACCAAACAAAACGTGTGTAATTTAAAGTAAACTTTATAATATTTTAACAGAATATATTTAGTAAATATTTTACATTTTAAAGCTTATTTTTATTTCGAAAAATATAAAGAACTTTTTAAATTTATTTTACGTAAAACGTTATAACTGCAACAGAAGTTAATGTTTACAAATTTTAGTTTAACCGACATCAATGTTCGAGAGATCAATTTAAGAGTAGGCGAAGTGACGATGGGTGGAACATGCCAAGTGGTAAGGACGATCGACTAAAATCATCCCAGATTTGGTTTACAACTTTATCATTATGCAATCGTTTTCATCTGTATCTTAGCTTAATTCGATCATGATGGTAAAATAATCTGATTATATTTAAATTTTATAATTAGTAAATTCCAAAAAGTCGAAATGTATGGACCAATTACAAAATAAAGTTAAACGAGTCGTCGATTTGTCACTTTAATCATGTTAATTTTACAGTTTGGTAAATGCTAGCGAAATGTTTTATTTTTATTTTCGACCGATATTATCGATATCGACTGCTTACAATCATAAAGTTTTAAACCATATCTATGTTATGTGAATACAGGATATTTTAGATGACTGCGCCTGGTTGAATCACCGTGATTAATTTAATTTAGGTTACAGCCAAGTAACACGTAAAATGAGGAATAATAATTAATTCATAACATTAATATTCTCTCCGCAGCATCTATATAAACTGACTTTAGTTAAACTATCTACTCAATTTTGCATCTATTTGAATACGCAATTCGAGTTACGCTTTTCACGAAATACCTGATTGACTGTACGAATTATTCAACCAGGCGGCTAAGTCCTTACAATCCATATTATTAGACTCCCAGTCAAGACATAAAGGTTCTTGTCACATTTGGTCTTGACGACACCTTCAGGCAAAAGTTATGCTAAATGTCCATAGTCATAAATAATTTTACACGTATCATACAAAAATGCAAAAGGTTAATGGATCGTATTTGAAAATGCTCTTTAAAATTATAGATACTTTATATGTAATTACGTACTACCTTCACCACCAAATGTAACAAAACACTACCTATTGACTGGCCTACACACGATTTAACAATTTAAGTAATAATAATTATGATGAAATATATCTTCAAAGTTTCATACAATCCATATTTATTTATTTTAATTGTATTTAAATTTAAATAACGTAGATATAAAGCACTTGGGGGAAGGACAGCAAATACAATAAAAATGTTTAATTATTATTTAGTATATATTAACTAAGCAAAAATTATTTGCTATGTAAATGTTTTATACAACACTAATATTAATTTGTCCGACGATGAAATGCTAGTGTTTCTCAACGTCTAACTTGAACGTGAAACGAGTGGAGTGTGCTTCGGGTGGCGAGCTCGAGCGTGGTCGTGGTCGCGGCGAGCTCGAGCGTGGTCGTGGTCGCAGCGAGCCCGAGCGTGGTCGTGGTCGCCGCAAGCTCGAGCGTGGTCGTAGTCGCGGCTCGCGGGGCGAGAGTCGGGAGGCACCGGCTTATTGCTATACTTTACTATACAAGTGAACGATAACCGAAACTAGTGCCCGCGTACAGAGACCACACTCTCAATCGTTTCAGTAGGCGATATATAATGTAGATTTTATAGTGCAAATTTAATATAGAAAGTTACTTTTACAATACAGACTAATAATTTCATTTTATGTAAAAATCCTAGCGCAAACGAGTAGTCTGGCACTGTTTTTATATCTCGATTACCTTAACCGTAATATAAATCAAGGAGTAAAATTTTAGCGAATTAAAAATTAAATTTTCCAAAACGTTGTAAATACTACAATTTGGATACTTGGAGGTCGCGGCCGGGGCGGGCGTCGGCCGGGATCCTGAGCAACGAGAGTCGAATCGTCTATCTATACATTATAATACACATGGCCGAGTACAAAATCGTTCGGGCGGGCGTCAACTCAGAAGGTGTGCGCATGAGATGGTGCGGCGTCCGAGCGTAGCGCGCGCACGTCCCGTTGGGAGCGCGCGCGGGGGCGCTGCTAGCACCAGTCGTCCTCGTCCGAGTCGGAGTGGCGCGCGCGCGGCTTGTACCCGTTGGGGAGTCGCGGCGGCGCTGGCGAGGGGAGCGCGCGCGCGCCGCCGCCCCGCCCCATTGCCAGCGCCGCCTCGTAGCTAAGCGGCGCCTCGTAGCCGCGCGCGCCTCGCTCTACGTCGTAGCCCCTGCTGCGTCTGAAACGCGTTCAGTGGCTTTCAGCGATAATTTATTTACGCTTACGCTTTACGTTCGCTCAATTAACGCGTTGAAGGGGTTTCAGTGACAGTATTGTTTGACGTTCGTTCGATTAAAGTGTTGAGGCAGTTTCAAAAATAAAATAAAATCATAATACGCCAATTTAACATGATTGCTAACTGATCCATTTTAATAATACCGGGTAAAGCTCATGTTTTCTTTTTCCTTATTGAAATACCGAACAAAAACTTTTTAAATGTTGTGTTGGCAATTTAATAGGCTGCATCAACTTTATCGACTGTTATCTGTCGACAACAACCGGCATCGACGGCTTTACGTGCCCTCCGAAGCACGGAAGCGCTCAAGAAAATTTTGAATATATACTTGAATATATACCAAGAAAAACACTAAAATCGTTTCATAATTCCAATTATTCTTACCTTTCTCTAGATCTATAATCTCGGTGTATCAGTCTTTCAACTTCTCGGCCGTACTCGTACTCATCATGAAGAGGCTCTAAGGGTTCTCGAACGGTATGCCTTAATGATAACTGAACAAAACAAATAAATGGATTAAAGTTTAAAATTGCATTATTGCACGGTACTTTTTTACATGCAGTTTTAGCTTTATGCTGAGTGAGCCAGATTTTTTTCTTTTTCTATGGAACGTGAAGCAAGATTACTCAGGCACCTAAAACAATCAGTTAAAGTAATAAATTAAAGTTTTTCTTTAAGTCTAGGGGTAAAATATTATGGTGACAGAGCTAGGTTAGGAAGAAAAATGTTAAGAACCGAGTTTTTAGCTCAATTGATTTTTTCCATCATATTTTATCAAACTTGTAATACAAAGTTGAGCGTGATCAGATATAATCCGTGACTTAAATATGTCCGGACTTAATATGCACTTCTTTAGTTTGGATGGTAGAACAATCGTTTCATATAATACAGCGGGTTTTGTTATTTAATGGTCGACACCCAAACATGCGCACCATCGGAGCAACGGTCATAGAGTGGCCTGTGGATATTTTGTACCATAAAATTTATTACCAATGCGTTACCAGCCAAGAAGAAGAGGGAAAAAGAAGACTTTCAAGCACCTTTTTAAAGGACAACAGATAAAATCTCGAAGGTCTTCGGGCAATTTAATAAACATCAACATTCGCAACGATTGGTGTTGATCGCGACGCGTCTACTTACGTGCGAGGGACTGTGGCTTATTCTGGTGAATGGTGGAGGCTGCTTGACTTGTAGCGTGGACGGCTTGGTAGGCGTCGGGGGCAGCTGGCGCCCGCGGCCGCGCCGCGCCCCCTCGCGCTCCCACGACCGCTCGCGCCATTCCCGCCACTCGCGGTCCCGTTCCCGGTCACCACCTATCGAAGCCCATACTACCCTTTGAATAATTTTGTTGTTCCACTTTCGATTCGATTCGCAGCACAAGACACGATAAAGGGTGAACACACGAATGAATGACGAAAAAAAGCAAGAATAATCGAAATCGAAAATAATTGGAAGTGTAAAAAATACAGCGATCAGTCTAAACAGATGTGCAAACAATTTTCTTACAATTAATTCACGCACATCGCACGCGTCTCTTACACTAGTCTAACGCGCAAAGCCAGGTTCCCATCGACAACATCTAATTAAAATTTCAAAACAAAAATTTTAACAGCAAAGGGTCTAATTTGTCGTTTAGTGAAAAAAAATTTGGTTCGTCGCCCATAATTTTGATTAACTCAGACCCTTTGCTTTACAATAAGTGACATCCAGGTACATTCAATGGGATTTATTTGAAATTTATACCATATCTCTCAAACGACACAAACAAATTACACCCAGCGACCTGTGTTACACCCGATTCGTAGAACGGAAGTATTGGATGTAAATAGTGTTCGTGGGTAGCGTTACATTGATTTGAATAGTGACAGCGTGAATAAGGCAAACCTGAGCTAACACCGAATGTGTGAGGTCTCACGAGTTTAACGGTTCAGTATCAGCCCTTGATGTCTATTCGAAGTTTGAAAGTGCGCTGTATATCAGTCGTGGTGGGTATGTGTCCTGTGTGTATGGCGAGTGGATCTCACCGTAGGTGTGATGTGGCGGGCTGGGCGACCGCGAGGGCAGGCTCAGGCTGGTCGTAGGATACGGCGCCCTCCACTCCTTCCCTGCTATCAGGAATACCTTCATGTACCTTCTTCCACGGTTTACTCTACGCCCGTCGGATAACCGACATAATTTTTCTGCTCACAAAGGTGACTCTTAAGTTTTGGGTGACTGTCAAAGGAATTTTCAAAGTAGGTCTCTTCGGATATGGATAT
>DWJQ01000906.1:0-12298 GCA_018248915.1 Hesperia meskei straton
GATAACCGTTGATTTTTGGATAGGACATGACATGACAAAATCGGTTGCTTGTGACCCAATCTACAACCCCTTCCAGGGAATACGACGCATAACCAGTCACCCTATAAAGGTAATTGAATACTCAAATTTGTTATGAATTCAGCACTTAAAGTATTTCCAGCAAAAAAATAAACGAGATCTATTGTAATCGAGATACATTGTCAGCCAACATATTTATCGGTTCTCAATAAATAACGTGGTAGATGAGTTGTATGTGTACAGGAACGAGAAAATTGATGTGATAAAAAGTTCGGGATGGAGTTTTCAGAAATATGCCTCTTGTTCCAACAACCATCAATCGCAGTAAGGAAGTCAATAAATCTGTGCTTCTTGCAGTTTCACATAAATAAAGCTAAGCCTATGTCTGCGCATTACAGCCCCTATCGCAAGGTCCCAAAGGGACTATTTCAATCTTATATCGCCCTCGCACCTTATATTGTTGTTTTTAATAACAAACATGTTGTGTGAAATATTAAGCGTTACGTATTTATTTTGACTTAGGTAAATGGAAACATGACAATAATATAAAAGACTAATTTAGTATTTTGTCCACAGGTGGACTTGAGGCACTTGAAGCAAACGCCAGATTCGGAGCTTATAGACATGGGCATAGATTTGTCAGAATATTACATCTCGGTTGAATGGGACATTATGCGTGTGCCAGCAACACGAAATGAGAAGTTTTACTCTTGCTGTGAAGAGCCTTACCCTGATATTATTTTTAACCTCACGCTAAGAAGAAAAACCCTCTTCTATACGGTCAACCTTATTATTCCTTGTGTAGGCATCTCATTCCTCTCAGTCCTCGTCTTTTACTTGCCCTCAGATTCAGGAGAAAAGATCTCGCTTTGTATTTCTATCCTTCTTTCCTTGACCGTGTTCTTTTTACTGTTAGCAGAAATTATTCCTCCGACGTCACTAACTGTCCCCTTGCTAGGAAAATATTTGTTATTTACAATGATGCTAGTCACACTATCTGTAGTTGTCACTATTGTGGTGCTAAATGTAAATTTTAGGTCGCCTGTTACACATCATATGGCCCCTTGGGTACGCAAAATCTTTATAGATATATTACCTAAAATATTATGTATTCAGAGACCGGAAAAGGATCCTGATGACGATGAGAACGATAAACCTACCGAGGTAAGAAATAATAATATATTTAACGTGAAGATACTCATGTGCAACCCTAATATTTTACATGGTTGTTTGATATTGTTTTATGGAATCTCAAATATAATTGAATTTCAAATTAGTCTATTTACTCATTATTAAGGTTAAATTCCTGAAAATGATATTATCCTAAACGGTAATAGAAATCTAGTTTAAAATGTCAACAAAAAAGGATTTTATTGCATATCTTTTCCGTTTTCAATATTTTTCCATTTGTAAACCCCAATACTAACAAAACCAAGGGTTATTAATTCAAGATGAAACTGCTCTCTACAATAAGCATTTTAATTGTTCTCAACCATGGGAGTCTTCTGGGAAATGCTTCCTTCAACGGCATTCTAAATTCATTGTACTCGGCGTGTATCGCGAAAATATCGCTTCCAGCCCAATTTCATTCCATTTCGATTTTCCTTTATTACTCAACGCCGGCGGGCTTAACGAGCGCTCGCGGCCCCCGTTATTTATGTTCCCCTGGTGGCTGCGGACGGATCGCGATATACGAGCCGGCAGACGCGGCCCAAAACTAAGACCTTTCCAGCCTAATTGTGCTTCGGCTTAAGCCACGTCGATACACCAATCCCGTGAAACGCCAACTGACATTTTAATCTCTGGGTATTTCAGACATAGCCACGGCTGTTATTGTTGATAAATTCCACACTTATTTTCGTATTACGTTTTCCTGTTTGTTTTTACAGCTCAAGCAAAGCTTTACGTTGAATCAGAGGAAAAAAATCATTTAAAGAAATTGGCTTTCATTCGATGTAATTTTTTTTTTATATTTTAGGTCCTCACAGACGTATTCGGTGGAGATGATTTAGATGGTAAATTCAAAGAATGGGGCTGCGAAGAGTACGAATTGCCTGGAATGCCACCATCGCCGCCCCCGCCACCTGGAGGTGATGATGAGCTATTTTCGCCTTCTCCTGGGTCTCCCTGCCGTCTAGACCTCGACGATGGCAGCCCGTCTCTTGAAAAACCCTTCGTAAGAGAAATGGAAAAAACTATAGAGGGTTCCAGGTTTATAGCTCAGCATGTCAAAAATAAAGACAAATTTGAGAGTGTAAGTATATTTTAAGCCTTAAGATTACTTTAAAAACCCTCCTATCCTTAATCATGTCGTGTGTTACAGGTGGAAGACGACTGGAAATACGTGGCAATGGTTCTGGACAGAATATTTTTGTTTCTGTTCACGATAGCTTGTGTTGTCGGTACTGCCATGATTATATTCAGAGCACCAACATTTTACGACAATTCCAAGCCAATCGACATCCTGTATTCAAAAATCGCCAAAAAGAAGTTGGAGCTGCTCAAAATGGGATCTGAAAGTGACCCGGGTCTCTGAAATTCGTCTTACGTCTTCGGCCACTCGCCGCCGAAGACGTTCTGGGAGCTGATCGTCATGTGGTGGCATGGATGATCCATGTAAGACTCCCAGATGGGAATTGCTAGGCGAGGACGTATTTTACGTGTTTTGTGCTCAGTGTGGTGCCAAGCGCCCGGTGCGCTGCGGGACGTATACACGCCGCAGGCGTGTCCAAAGCCGTCTTTTTATATTAAAAACTCGAACGCGAGACTGTGTCCGTCGATAGTCGAAACAAAAACGGAGCAACCTCAAGACCTGGCCGTTTTGTGTTGTCGCCGGATCCGCCATAACTATTTTTATATTAGAAATGCTGTAAACGTATTATACCTACTAAGCGACTGTACGGTTCTTTTGTATTCATTATGTGTTCGTCGAACGGTTTCTTTTCAGAAATAATTTAATATGAGCGCACAATCATTGTACAGACTATATTTAGGAAGTTAATTTGTCGCGATAGATTGTATTAAGTTTATGAAATATTATTAATAAATGTAACTTTGTGTCGTTTAGTTACATAAAATTTACTTCGAAGAAATCGAGCTCAATTTCGTCACTTTTAAGTATTGTATAAGGATACTATTCAAATAAATACTGAATAGTGTCGATTATTATTATAATTACAATGGTTTCGTGAACGTCCTCGGTAACAGGCGGACATGTAGATAATGTATGTTTACAACTGGTGATTTATTACACAATGTCATTCAAATTATTATATACATTTAGAATTTTATAAACTACGTACTCGCGTAAAAATCATAAGGACAATATCGATAAATTGACGAATGCTAATATGTAATTTCCCGGTAGATCTAATAAATTAATAAGGGATTGTAGATACTTTAGGTTAATTAGGAAAAGTAAATTGAAAGAAAAGGTTATCGTATTGCCAGTATATAGTGTTAATATTCACGTCGATTCGAGACGGTGATATTATATAACTATAGATGATATTCATAAAACAATTGACTGCCAATTGTACATTTTTATAAAATTCGATATTCTTAGATAGTTTGATAACTTGTTTAATTCAATTTTGAAAAGGTGTGCCAAATATTGCCAACAAAATAAATAAATAGTTCCGGACTGTAAGCCAATTATCGTAACTGACTTTAATTTCTAAGTGCTATTGTCTACTGATTTCTGGTTTCGCTTGAATTTTAATTCTGAGACGTTTATTATCAAAGGATGCTTTCCCTCAAAGCAATGACTGAGCATGTCAAACCTTCGGGCCTATCGCGACCGAGAGGCGCGAAGTGTTTTCGTAAACTAATATTAACCGTATTTTCACTAATAATCCTAGAGTACAGGGTAAATTTAGTACACAAGGTTCTTCTCCTAATTTGTATTTTCACGATTTTCACAGATTGTAAAGTATTTTACTCACTTATCGGCACTTTACAACTTCACGTCTTAGATAATAAACTCATGGTGAGGATTGTGAACTTAGTCTCTAAATTTAGATACGTACGTATCTTAACTTTTATTTGTATCTAGAATAGAATCAGAATCAGATTTATTTCGTTCATAATTACTATTCTATAGCTCATTCTTCGAATTTATTTTGTAGTTTATATTTGTTTGCAACATGTTGTGAAACATGTTGCGTGTTTACATCGACCCATTTTGTAGGGTAGAGTAGTGTTTGTCGTAAATAAATAAAAAATTTCGAGCCGCGTATTTGATATGTCAAAGTAACTCATAATAATGTTTATTAGATAATGATTACCTAGTTAATTCAGAGGTTAACTCATATTTTAAAGAAATTCCACAGCGAGCAGAGAGGAAAACAGGGATGGTAAGTAATAATTCAAGCTGTTTTGTGTGATTTGTCGTAATATTTACTTATAAGTGTTATTGAATGTGTATAACTGTCGTGTCGAAATTGCGTACATACACTGAGCTAGATAAGATTAGGCGGTACGTAATAAACTCAGTAGATTATGGGATACAGACGCTGCTACGTCAGCGGTGGAAAGCTCGCTAAAGGTTGGAAGAAGTAAATTATTAGCTCTGTCATTTATTGGAAGTCACATCCATTGCTAGTAAACAGCTCTGAGCGCACTTAGTGCAAGTAGATAAATACGGAAATGGCGCGTGAACATGTACCGCAAGCCGTGACGGATGGGACCTCCGACTGATAGATAGCCGGCCTCTTATTGGTCCCTGATCACGTGATTTTCCGTACTCCACGCTACTTGAGCGATGTTCGCGCTCGGTTCGCCTCCGGGCTTGTAATTAGCCATAAATCTTCGATGGAATTTTTGGATGGAATTGTTCACGTTACTGATACTAAAATAATTTTCTTATAAGGTACACTATCACGTCGGTTAATTGAAAGTAGGAATGTGCTATTGCACTCACCGAAATACACACCAATTTAGTATTAATACGACTATCAATAATAATAACGATTAATTAAGTCCAGGCTTACTATACTGTTCCGTGATCATCCGATGTTTTATTGTAGATAATGCTAGGAAATATATGTATTACGGTCTGTTGTTATTTTTATATGTCTGCAAATAAAATAATGATAATATTAGTTAGATTTTCTAAAGACACCATAGGATAATTATTTAGCAAATGTTACGATGACTCGAATAAGTACTGAATCTCGGGCGATTGGTATAATATGAATATAGTGTAAATAACTCTAGTTCAGGAAGCATGAATTATAGTAATGAGAATGCTATTAAGTCAAAGAGTATTGAAAGTATTCTACTATTTAGTTGCTAATATAACTGCCAATGGTTTGAAATTCTTTGAACACTTGTTAGACTAAATGAGAACGAGCGAGAAGAGAAAATCTTCTTTATTAAGAATTTCTTTTTATGCTACATTGATAAAAACGCCAAAAAAATTTTACGAACCCGTAGAACGCCAGAATTTACTAAAATCCAAATGACTAAACTAAACATATCAACTACCATCAGCTATCACTTTCTACCTGTATGGTTTATTTTATTATAAACCAAGATTTTTCCACTAGAAAAACATTGTTTTAATGTAAAATTAAATAAAGTATAAAATTTAACATTTAAACATAATTATTAACCATTTCGAGAGTCTTAATTTAAATTTCCATATTCATAGTGTTATTTGCTCTCTTTCCAATATTCGACGTCCTCATGTCATTTGCAAATAGCTATCGATTGTTTCTAATATGAACTAGATAATATACTGCTTCTTCCAACTCTCTACTCGTTTCTCAAAAATGGTCAAACAGTGTGTGTATTTAACTTAGATTACGAATTCGAGTAAGAAGTTGAAACTGGATGAGCTGAGCAAATACAACGATTAGAAACCCTTTGAGGTGTGTGAGTAATGTAATGAGAACTTATATTTCAAGTTTTCAAGATTCAGCTGTCATTTTCACTTGAATTTTCAGATAGACACTTGTTTCATTGCCAGCGACTATATCATTTATGATTCTTTTACGCCATAACAATAGTGAAGAAAAACTCAATAAGTGGTATAAATAATTTTAATCAACCCATTTCTTTACACAAAAAATTCTATCACTAAGTGTTTCGTAGTAATTAATGTAAAAATAAGTCGGTGGCAGTAAAGCAAGTACCTAAAGTAGCTCATTAACTTAGTCTGCTTAAAATTTTCTTTCTGTGATCCGTAACTTTGGTTGTAGGTACATTGTTATCATTGTCTCAAAGACATCTTTGTATATTTATCCTTCTTTATTCCCTGTTAACTTTGTTCTACTTAATACGACTTAAGTTCAATTTATTGGTACGCTGTCGTTATTTACGGACGTATTTGTTTGTTTGTATGATTCGGGTGATAAACGGGTAAGTGAAGTAGTATTGTCGTACTTGGTGGTAGATAGGTAAAAAATAATTATTTAACAATAACTCGACAAGCTAGAAAATTAATGTTTAAGGGATTTGTAATGGATACGTAATATGTAATCTTAAGTGGTAAAATTAGCTTCTCAATGTTTTTAGAGTTAGTCGACGAATGGGTCGGCTCGAAACTTAGATGCTAGATAAATCTGTTGCGACTAAGTTTTCAGTTTCACTTAATAGGATTTTGATGCTTGTTTTACAATTGATATGAAACGTTGCATATTTATTATTTTTCACGTTATTCATAAGTTTATTGCCTGTTTAGTTATTTGCCTAGTAAAATTTTTACATGTAACGATTCCATTTTTAATCTTTTCAATTAGGTTTTTCTATTTAGTTTCCTTATGTATGATTCTGATTCAATAAGTGTTGTTTTTTGTTTTATATAATTCAATATAAAACAGCATTTTTGTCTACATCAAGTGATGGGGCTGCGAACTCATAGTCAGCTATCACATGGCTGTCAGTAATTTTAAGGAATCAACTTAACAAAAATGTTGACATGTACATATAGCAGATCAACATAGAAATTTAAATAATAATTAAATCGACAATTTATTTTTCTACGTTCCTTTCACAGTACCTTTAGTGCTAAATTAGAATCGTAGTGAATATACATCGCAGATATGTTAAATATTTGCTTTCTCTAATGAGAAATATCATTCAGCAATAATAAATGCGATAATTCGCTCGATTTAAGTTGTATCTAAATTTTGTAACATCGATTTTTTAAGGTATATTAATTGTAAATTTAAGCTTTTCTTTCGAAAGAAATCGACAGATAATCCGTAACGCTTTATAATTAGGTTCATCGAAGTCTAGTATTTCGTATAGCAGTTTCTTCTTAATCACACTTTTTGAAAAATAATTTATTGCACAGTCACTATAATTTGAATTATCATCATCTTATTTCTTGCTTTTGTGGTATCAGTATAAATGTTCAAAATTACCAATTTATAATGGTACGACAGAGTAAAAACCATGTTCTAATGTATATTAATTATATAATCTTTAAACTTATGAATATGAATATTGTAAGTTAGGGTATTTGCATGTTTAATCAAACGTCTTCCAAAAGTGACGTAAGATTGTTTTCATATTTCGTTCGCCATTGTTTTCTTTTGTCAAAACTTGTCATAATTTGTTTATCGTGTTTACGTAAGTAGGTACTCACTGAAAATGTTTGCGCATTATTTCATTGTGATTTATTTCGATTCCCGCGATTTCCGCGTATAAATGCTCATTTGTCCTAAATTATATTTTTGTAAGCGTTCTTCCTTGTTGTGTTTTCCCGTGTTATGATAGGTTTTAAAAAGAGAATATGTAATTAAGTAGTAAACCACACAAAACTTGCGTTGAGCTTCCAACACGATTAGATGTAAATACAGTTATAAATTTCAGTCTTTAGAATAGTTCTCTGTTTTCCAAATAGTGTTAGTGCTTTATAGTACATTTATGTCGAATTCGTTTATTCCATTTTGTTCAGCGTTCTGTAATGTTAGTGGTGCGTGAATGATATAATAGTCGGTTGATTGTATTCTGGATTTCAAAAATTTTATTAACTTCACTCTGCCGCCTGGATTTAAATTTGTTTACATTTTTATTTTACTTTTTTAACTAATCAATTTCAAAGTAACTTTGAGTTAATATTGAATTTATAACATTTATTAGTTTAACTTTATGATACCTTCGACTTTCTTAATCATCGTTCTTATGACGTACAATCGGCCGATTTTGAATATTATTTAAAATGACGTTTATTTTATTGTTTTAATACATTACTTATGTAATAATACCTGATTGCAATACGATACAGAAGTGATAGTTTTTTCTTAAGGTTCACACAATGAATATCATAATCTTCTGTTTAATACCTACCTATATTTCTCAGTGTCAATTGATAAAAAATCTAGATTGACAATTTATTTAAATGATATAGCAATATATTCATTCAAAAAATGTATATTCATAAGACTAACGTGGTACCTAATAAATTTTAGTAGTAAAATATTTTAATTTTAACTTCTGTATCGTATATTTTATTCTGGACTTTTTCTGTGTGCCTTATTTTATTAGTATTGTACAACTAAGTTTTTAAATTTTCCAATTTGATGTAAAAACGCATAGATTTTTTATCAAGAAGGACTTAGCTATATTGTGATTGTCCTATGTGTGTTTAGTTTTAATTAGGTATCAAATTGAAAAAAATGAATTAGCTCCTCTTCAAAAGGTGCATAAGGTTATAAAGTGAGACTTGGTATTGTAAAAATGCTATTCCAAATAAAATTTTACGCAAAACTAAGTTCTGATGGAAAAACGATAATTACTTTAATGTCTATTTTACTTTAAAACAGCTAAAGAATAGCAACTCTAAAGTCAGGAAGTTATCTTGCTTATTACCTAAGCTTTGGATTTCAGATTCAATTTCTAGCTGAAGCAAAGCTTTATGTGAGGGGTACAAGTCTGTTCTAGGATCACGGTGTATGTTTAAGCTACAACACAAAAGCCCTAGTTCGGGCGTGTGATCCAGCATTCCTGGCCTTTAATTTTGATTTAAATCAGATTAAGTGTAATAAATTACTTTTAGTTATTAAATAACCATAAAATCACAAGATCGAGCGAAGAGTAATACCGTGTATTGTACGTTGTATGTAATTGTAAAATTGTGAAGTTGTTAGTTAGCAAGTCATTATTAATAACATAAGTATATTAAATAATGCAGAACTGCATTGTATAGTAAAATATATAAGGTTCGATGTATGGTCTTAAATTACTGTAATGTCCTTTACTAGGTGTAATTTTGAGTTGTTATAAAATTTTATTTTACCTTTCTAGTCAGAAGTAACGGCGGATTTCTGTGGAAAAATTTAGACATATTATATGGATAGTATAATCACATAAAATTTGTATTGGGTTATCAACAGTATTTATTTTAAGTTCATGTTTTTGTGAATCAGCCAATATAGAAGACAAGAGACACATTAAAGAAGGAAAAAGTTTTTTTTAATCAAGAATATTGTAGACTGGATAAGTGTCAATTGTTAAATTTTAACTTTAGAAATATTTGTTCAAATATATCAAGCAATGAATTTGATATTGAAATTGTTTGAGAATAACAAGTGTTTGGTTTTCACAACAATTTTAGTTTTAACTTATATTTTAAATTATCTAAATCTCTAGTACTGCTGTAGTATTTACTCCTAGATTAATCTTACTAATAACTTCAGATCAGACAATAAAATAAAAATCCTATCATATTAAACTTTTATTCCATTTCACGTTAATCGGAAGTCAATTATTGGTCTAAGGCTTTCTAGACTTTTAGAGCGTTTATCACTAAAATTAAACAGTTTACGAATTTTGAATAAAATTCTATAGAAAAAAGTTTCTCTCATTTTAAATCCTTCATGACCATATTCATATACATACAACATACATATTTGTGTGTTATTTTATATAAATATATTTTAAGTCTATTCCACCAACCCATTGGAGCAGCGTGGTGGAGTATGCTCTAGGCCTTCTCAGAAATGAGGAGAGACCCGTGCTCAGTAGTGGGCCATTAGTGGGTTGTATCTTTTTAAAGTCTATTTTTAAATGAAGTAACTACATATTTCAACGTTACTTTAATAAATAATTGAAGCATAATTAATTATAACTGTAATTAACATGTTCATAATTACGATTTCATCATTACATCCGTAACATTATTTTGGTTACAAAGGCCAAAATTTATCTACAATAATATTAGCATAGCAACGATAAGCTAACGTGAGAATCGTAAAGAGAGTGTAATTTATGTCATAAACTTGTGTAATCATGAGCTTCAGTGAATATAATTGTGTTTTAAGTGATCATTATCGCTCACTCTCACAATTAAGCGACAATTTTGGTTAAATTCGTAGTAAAGATTATATTTTAAGATTTTATTAAGCCCTCATATAAACACTTGAGAATGAGTTATTTCTATAATAACTCTTCAAAGGAGGTGGGTGAAGCATTTTAATGAAATATCAGTAAGTATAATTATGCTTTTTTCTGTTTTTTATTTTATTTTTATTCAACTAACCTCCTCCGTGCTTCGAAATCCTCATTGCTGAGGGTCGTGACCCCCTCCACGGATCACTTTATCCCGGACTATGTTGCGCCAATGGTGCCGGTTCTCCGCATTGTGGATAGCTTCGTGCATCTTACTGTTGAGAGTGGTGCGGATTTGATCCGACCAGCGCATCGGACTGCGTCCTCGAGGTCTCGTCTCCTGGACCTTGCCGGTGATGACCTGATGACGACTGCAAGTTTAAGTAGTGCAATATTATTGTTGTAACAGTAATAAGGGGAAGTTCTGCCCGAGTGATATTTGTAAAAATATATTAGATTTAATAATTAATTGTACCTAATACACTATAAAGTGTACCAGATTAGGTAAAGTGTATGGAAAAATGCTGCTGGGATTTATTTTTATGAATTAACCTATCAATATCGCATCGTTCTTGCTGCAGTCAGTGTGATAGCCATCATCACAGTATAAATTTTTGAATTAACAGGTCATTTTCATTCATTCATTTTATTTTCATTTCAATTGACGGGTCAAGACGATTTTTAGGGTGGCAAACTGATCCCTGTTAATAAATATTAAATGCCTCTGCTACTATAGATGAAATAGTTCTTGAATACTAGGTTGTCCTCAAGAAACATAATAATAAATTATTATTATTTTTAAACTTATAACTCTGCTCACACCTAGATGTCGCTAGTAGTAGCGTAAGGTAATAAACCTGTTCGTAGTTTAAAATGTTCTTAGAATAATTGCATGGTGGCAGTGCCACGGAACTCTTCTGGTGAGACTCTGACTTGTACTTGGCTCATTTTTCCATAATTGATTGTTCATATTTGATTTCATTATCTCAACAGAAAATGCTCATCAGACACAACAATTTTTGCTAGGGGGCCATTTTTATAATTATAACTCTTATAATTGAGGCGGTAATTATGTTTTTTTATGCATTAGGTGTTAGTCTCCAAAATCAATTATAGCCTATAAATGTTCCCCAGGTTTAATAGCTATGTAACATAATAAAAAGTTTCGTATAAATTCGTCCGGAGATTAGCGTAGGTATGCAAAATATAAACAGATAAACTTTTTAAGTTTCGTGTTCTACTACTGTTTTTTGTCTACAACTCATTAATGGTCAACTACTGAGAAGTCTCTTCTCATTAGTGAGGAGGCCTAGAGCATACTCCGCCACGCTGCTCTAGAGCGGATTGATGGAGGGGTTAGTGGCCAACGCAGCATCGCATTAGTTTTTATGCCGCCTGAGGGTTTCCGACATGGATTAACAAGTGCTTTCTATCGATAACGATTCGAACCAACGGCTTTACGTGCCCATCGAAGCACGAAAACGGTCAGGAAATTTTGCCACAACCGGTCATTTATCCAACTTCATAACCCGCTCAATTATTTTATGTGAATTGGGGAGAGTGGGGGAATGGGACAGAAACGCACTAGTCGCACAAAACTGACAGGAATGGATTAGAAAAAATTCGTTCATGTCACGTGATCGCCACCGGTTGGCCCAGTAGCACGCGCAGTGCTGACAAGAAGTGTAATTTAGTACTTATTTAGTTAGAGCGATCTCGGTACAAAAAGTGCAAAATCTCTTAAGTAATGTAAATACCGAAACTTTAATTATTCTCTCCTATTTTGCTTCTATTACTCTCTAGTCTGTGATTGTAACCGAAACTGTATTTTTTTCTACTTTTCCTTACATGGCTCCAATTCCCCCACTCTCCCCTTTTTTGGCAGGTTTCCCCCAAAGCTGTTTTTGAGCTATTCGCCCGCCAAGCCCTCCCAAATTTTGTT
>DWJQ01000907.1:0-12295 GCA_018248915.1 Hesperia meskei straton
CAACGGGACTACGGGGAATTAAAATTACCCGTGGTCCCGTCAACGGGACAAACCAACGGGACCACGGGTAAACACCCGTTTTGTCGACCAACAAAGTTATGGCCTCAGTTTTTTGGGATCTAAGGGGATTATTTTTGTGGTTTACTTGCCAAAAGACGAAACCATAAATTCAGGTTATTATTGGAACCTTTTACGACAACTTCAGGAAGAACTCAAAGAAAAAAGACCGGGAATGTTACGGAAGAAAGTGTTGTTCTATCAACATTACACCCGGGTTCACACATCAGCTGAAACAATGACGGAAATCCATAAATAAAATTTAATTTTATTCCATAAATAAAAAATAAAATTTAATTCGTACCAATTTTCTTTTATTTTCCTGGTCGAGCTTAGAACTTTTGGATCCACCCTCGTAGCAACCCAGTTTCGCTTGCGCTTTTAGAGATATGTGAAGGAATTCGTTTAGTTTTTAAATAAAAAAATATACAATGTTTCAGTTTATCATTTTTCATAGTTCTCCCCTCTAACTCCCCAAGGAATATACATGCCATCTTACCTCCAGAAGTCTCGGCTGTGCGATGTCTCTTAGGTAGTCACTCAGTATCGGAAAAACTCTTTTTATATTGATTGATTGATGAGTATGTTGTTTCTAGGTGTTACTACCGCTGCACAAAGTGAAATCCCTATCGGTGTACCACCCGCAGCTCGCCTACTGTGTAGTGCAATTCCTAGAGAAGGACCCGTCGTTAACACAACCTGTAGTTAGGTGAGATTTATAAATAATAATCATCTGATATGTTAAAGTAACCAAAATCTGTACATTGTGATCACTCAGACATCTTTGGCATTAAACAAAATGATTAATTAAATAATAAATAATACCAAGCAGGGGTATTATTTTTAAGACACCTAATGTATTGTTGAATTTTTAGTGTCCAAGCCCCATGTTCTTAATATTTCACTTTCAATTTCTATTAACAATTGATTGAATAATTCAGCAATCGATTTCCAGGGCACTATTAAAATACTGGCCAAAGACCCATTCGCCGAAGGAGGTGATGTTCCTGAACGAGATGGAGGAGATCCTCGACGTGATCGAGCCAGCCGAGTTCCAGAAGATCATGGACCCGCTGTTCCGACAGCTCGCCAAGTGCGTCTCCAGCCCGCACTTCCAGGTGCGTACGTTGTGTTGTGCGTGCGTACGTGCGGGCGTGTGTACGAAATGCGTGCGTACACGAGTGCGAAATACGAGTATGCTTGTATGTGTGTGTGCATGCGAATGAGTGAAGTGTGAGATCAATAATACTTTTAAGGAGCTATCCGTAGGGCACTGTAGATGACAGATGTTACCTAATGGTATATGAAAAGACTTTCTTAAGTGTAGACACATGAAGGTAATATAGAATAAAATGTTTGATAACATTACTTTTCAATATTCATGTATTAAATCTAGTACGGCGCGGCGGCGTATTATTTAATCTGTATCGATTGTAACGACTATACTTTTGCCCTTTGCGATTTAATTTATTTTGTTTTTAATTTAATGTTTAGTAAGTGATAAAATGAAGAACAAGTAATAATACGATTTAAGAAATAATTCAATAACGATTAATAAAATTGAAAATTACAATGGCCGTAGGACCCAGCCTCTTTAATATAATGACGGCTCCAATTGAATCCCACATGATTGTTCCATAGGTAGCGGAACGAGCGCTGTACTACTGGAACAACGAGTACATAATGTCGCTGATATCGGACAACGCGACGCACATCCTGCCGATCATGTTCCCGTCGCTGTACCGCAACACGAAGAGCCACTGGAACAAGACGATACACGGGCTGGTATACAACGCGCTGAAGCTCTTCATGGAGATGAACCAGAAGCTGTTTGATGAGTGCACGCAGCAGTACAAACAGGAAAAGCAGAAGTAAGTTTGAACATTTTGAATTGTGTCTCTTCTTTAGGCAGGTGTCCCACCGCCGGCGCCGGCGAGTCGGCGAGTTAAGATCGGTTAGTTTAAATATTTTGAATTGTATCATCTCTTCTTTAGGGTGCGGTTCCACTGAGGCGGAGCGGAGCAGTGCGCGATTCACCAATCACATGGCTTGAAATCCCAGCTCATTGTGCCTCGTGCGGATTTAGGGTGCCCTTAGGGTGCACATCTCATTGTGCCTCGCGTGATTTTCAAGGCATGTTATTGGTGAATCGCGCACAGCTCCGCTCCGCTCCGCCTCAGTGGAACCGCACCCTTAGGCACGTGTCCCATCGCCGGCGTGTTAGCGAGAAAGCTTGGCTTTTTTCTCTTCTCGCTCAAAACACGTACAAAAGATATGACCATTCAATGCAAATAAAGAAACGCATATGTCAGCGAGTACATGCTGACTATTCACACTGCCAGACAGTACTTGCTTTTCTTAGTAACTGTAGCGATATAGAAATCTCTAGTAAGAAATAAAATATATGAAATAATGGCATAAATTATTTCAAATGAAAAATACGAAGTTGTAAATGTAATACGAAGTTGATGTGTTAAAATAATTAATTTTTTTATATAACCCCAAGACTAAATCACGTATACTTTCAAATGTTACCAGGGAACGAGAAAGGCTAATGCAACGCGAAGAGCTATGGCAGCGGCTGGAGGCGCGCGCGGCGGCGAACCCCGCGTCGCGCGGCTTCCTGCCCGAGGGCGGCGAGGGGGGTTCGGATGCGGGGGCGCACGACGTCGGGGGGTCGGGCGACCCGCACGAGCCCGCGCCCGACCTGTCCGCGCCAAGATATGATAATAACACAGATGTGAGTATATAAATGCCCCTCTTAGTCATTAATTATGTCAGATGTGTCCTACATTTGTTCGGGGATCTTTTGTAATGAAAATAGATAAGTACATATTAGGAATGTTAGATTTGGACCATAAGTAATGCATACTGGCAAACTTTCGATATCTTGTAGAACCTTATGCAGAACTCTCAGGTTAGCAGTTAGTTAGTAATGACTGTTGTTTTTCATAGAATCAAGTGAGCATTTTATCCTATAGATCAAATGCATCATCAATTTAGTCGAAGTCAATTACCGCATTACTTGCGATAACTCAAAAAATCGTAGTTTTCGAATATAACGAAAATACAAAAACTTGTGAGAAAAAAATTATACACAAAAATATAGTCGAATTGGGAACGAAGTGGGGAGTTGAAAGTCGGTTAAAAATCGTGTTTATTTGTATCCACACAGGCCCGCAAAGCGTACAACGCGAGCAAACCGCTGCTGCGCAAGAAGTCTGAGCTGCCACCGGACGCGGGCACGGTGCGCGCGCTGGCCGAGCACGTGCGCGCTGACCCTGCGCCCGCGCCGCTGCCCGACCGCTGCTAGCGAGACGAGACCCCTCCCCCCTCCCGCTCCCCGCCCCGCCCCGCGCACCCACGGCCTCCGAGCCCGGTAGTGCCAGGTACTATTCATTTGTTAACGTCCTAGACGGACGCGTGATTGATCACCCGTCCTTCGCCCTGAGCTCCTAGTACACCGCGCGCGGTAGTGCCAGGTATTGTTGTTACTGTGATTCGAGAACTGTTGACGTCATTGACGACTCCCAGTGCTACCGCGCCCGATAGTGTCAGGTATTGTTTAGTGATTCGAGCGTGACCCCCCCCCCCCCGCCCTGCACTCCCAGTAGCACCGCGCTCAGTAGTACCAGGTCCTGTTCTTACTGTGATTCGAGCGCCCCGTCCCCCGCCGTGGTCCCAGTATTACCGTGCTCGATATTGCAGGTATTGTTCTTACTGTGATTCGAGAACTGTTAATGTCCTTGACGGATACGTTGATCGCTTTATGTGGACCCATTAGCTCACACCTAAGAGGAAAGGTTATGGTAGGGTATAATATATTATGAATACGTGTGATAGTTGCGGTGTGATCCCCTCCTTGACTCAAAAGACCTTACAATAAAGCTAGTAATTGTTATACCGTGATTGGGGAATATACAATCTATCACGTGTGGCTAACTCCATTATATCTATATCACTGGATTAGCTACATGCTGCTCTACATTTTTGTGCCTTGCTTCACAACTTTTACTCTGATCAAAAAGATTTGTTAGCAAGTTCGAGTTTAACAGCAATCCCGTAAGATGGCGATATTTCAATGGTTCGTGACATGTAAATAGCCTGTCCAGTGATAAAGATAGGCATGGAGAGTTGGAGACTTATTTAGATTAAAATCATTGATGATCCTACTGCGTGACCTTTGTGATGATTAAGTATTTTGATTATTCTAACCACAACTTTAATAAGTGGTTATTATTATTGAAACCTGATTTAAGTCTTAGTGGTGATTTTATATGATACAGTGATAAATTATTGAAAGTGGTGACTATCGCAAGTATCAATAGGAAATCAACTATTATTTTAATCATTCTCGGCCACTTCCGGATTTGTGATAGAGGGGCAGTGCTAGAATCACGTCTACAAATAGGAAAACAAATGGGATACGCGGAATAGTTCGAATTGTTCAGTAGTGTAAGTGGTTTTGGTGAATGTCGTCACCCTTATCAAGACGAAGTTATTTTGTTTCGAATTATTCTTACCCTCGACATATCCTCCCCACGCTAAGATGATGGACTTTACATTTTGTCAGAAATCAGACTGGTCACATATTTCAAGAATCTCTTCATAATTTTTTAACGTGCATAAACTTTTAAAATCTATTAAATAATAAGTCTGAACAAGGCATGTATTGATATGCGGTGCGATGTTTATCTAAACCTTTTACATTAAATTTGAAGTTGTTAACAAATATTATAATATCGTATAAAACAAACTGCGAGACAGTTCTGTAAAGTACACGTACAAAAACGTTTTTATATGTATGCGACAACACGTCGAATATCGGCCTCGTCTATAGATATTGCCCTGTACTATACAAATATTCCTAATTATATAGACTAATCATAAAATTTGTACAGTGCGGTGTTGGTATACAATTTGTAAGGTAATTATAACAGGACTGTTCTGTTGGAAGTGTATGTTGAGGTTGACTATTGTAGTGTCGTTATTATAGTGACGGTTCTGGCCTCTGGTCACTTTGGTGCGATGATGAATTGTCTTGACTGAGTAAATGTATTCGGTATGCAATGTCAGTAAGCATCCAACTGAGACGGCCACTTGTTACGTCGGCGACATGTTTTATTTTTACTAATCTGTATAATATGAATAGTATTGGCGACTCGAATTGCACAATGGTTAATTGCTGGATCGGCGTTCTAAGGGTCCTGGGTTCAATTCCCACCATGCGGACATTTGAATAATGAGTTTTTTACGTTCTTAGTCTGAGTGTCCTTGCCTAGTGTGTTGTATATAGTGCTCACAACATAGGGAATCCTAGTCTGGGGCTGTGGGCATGTAGCTTTATTTGTTTTTTTTTCAAATTCATAATTATTTGTTTTCTTTTGAATAAGATTACTATCACGGTTTTGCAGTAGCAGATAGCAGATATTCGCGTTATTTTGAAATACGGAGAGATCTGTCCTTGACGAAATTAGTAGACGAATATTGGTTCTTAGAAGAATTGTATCTTAATTATTTATATTATACAGATTCGTATATTCTTTACTTTGTAGTAACAATCCCGTCCAACGACACTAATACTCATTAATTTACCTGTAGAGAACCGACTACGAGACTTATTGGTGTAGCAAGAATATTTTTAATTCACAATTTCGACTACGTACTTATTTATACGCAAAAGAAAAGCACAAACTGAACTTTATACAACACGATTTACCCATATACACTTTTCCTAGTTTCTAGAAGTTTCCGTTCAGTAATCGCACCACAGTATCCAGCCCGAATCGATATGTTAAACTCTGCTTGTAAGTATATTGTGTTTAGATGTAAATAAACTCTCACCTATGCCAGTTGCCTACAAAGTATACTGTGACGTTTTATAGGGTTAGTTCCTCGGCACCGCTTGTACACGGAATGTGCACGAGATCAATAAGTAATAAGTTAAATAGGTATAATTAGTTTTGATCAACTGTAAGACTACCCATTGTAACTGATGTTCTTTGTAGTTTTTATCATGAATTAGACTGTATTATTGTTGCACACACTCAAAAGGTAGAGAATGCAGGAATGTGCATAATTTTCTCTGTAGATCTTATTTTAATAACACTTAGCGGCACAATGACACATTTAAACTGGGAATTATGTAAAGTAAACTAAATAATGATAGTTCGGATTAAATATAAACTGATTAGAGTTGATTGATCAAAAATCGAGTCTATCGGTTTTACATAGTCTAGTCTGCTAGTTGATCAAATCTCAAGACATCTCTTTATTTAATTCATATTGCAAAATCATACAAATATATTATCACCCACCGTGGATGAATGAATAGTGTCTACGTGTTTATACATACGTATTGTATAGATGTCATGTGGATATTTTTCTTTTTATTTCAAATACTTTTAAAATTATATAATTTAAAGAAATCAGGTGAAATAACGTCTTATTTTATTTTTATAAATTGTAAGTGGTCATTTTAAGTATTGATGAAATTAGAAATTACATTACTGTTCTTATGTTTATGAATTATAATAAGTGTTAAAGTAAGTCTGCATTTAAAAATCCCTTAGATGCAGTATGTCCATTTTATTAAAAAAGCGGGTACTCTTTACTACTCTTACTGTTTTATATGCAATACAATGTAACTTAACGCGCATTTTTCATCCAATCATATTTTTTATCAATATCAAGAGGATACTCCTCTCATTATTCTTTTTCATGAAACTCATCTACACTCAACTAATACAATATATTATCTGATCTATAAACAATTTTTTACGAATACTTTAATTTATTCTATAGAAATTTTATAGCATGAGAATGCCGTTTTTATTTATAATTCTTGGAAATTTTGAAATTGATCTTTTGAGCTTTCTTGTCTTGAGACAATTATTATAGATTGATTCGTATTTACATATATACATAGAAATTACTCTCTAGTTACAAATATATTCGCATTTGCGGCTACAATAATGAAAATGTGATTACAGTTATAATATTGTTTTAGAAGTATGTATGTTAGTAATAATAAATATAATGAAATATCATTCCATAAATAATAAAATGAAATTTAAAAAGATTACTTTTAAATAATACATCATATTATTAATTTCATAGAGAATCATAACAGTTACTCACTGACATAACAATAATATATAAACATCAACTTTAACATTTACAGAATCGATGATGCGTAAATTAATCATTTTTTGTGCTAAATCTCCTTTCTGTTACTAATGTCCGAGATACACGAGGCTAGTTTTTAAGCTAGGATAGCAAGCAAGTATCAGTAAGCTAGCAAGCTAGTACTTCTTTTTTCTAGCTTCAAAAAATATAACTTATAAATGAAGCTAGTTTTGTCTACACGAAGCCAGAAGTACTAGCTTGCTAGCTTACTGACACTAGCTTGCTATCCTAGCTTGAAAAACTAGCCTCGTGTATCTCGGGCATAAGGACTGACTTACTTGCTAGATACTCGCCGCCTTTTAGCAGCACAAGTTATATTTGAATTTATTGCGAGTGCTGTTCCAACACACTTTCCATTTCATATGACATATTTCCATTTCATTCATGTTTCTGGCGATCATTTTAATATTTTAAAGCTACGTGCCTCTTTAGCCATGGTATAGTCTAATGACTGACTGATGCGTCACCGAATAAGCCTTAATATACCTAGTATTATTTAGAACTCTTTTAGCTTGTGCACGACTTTACTGTTTTTGTATTAAAACCACAGAACTGATCGATTAATAAAAAAGATTGATTCTTTCGATTGAGCAGGGTCATTGACCACTTATATCGTCAATTACAAATTACTAGGGCGCATTGGTCGCCTGCGTATCTCTAAGGTAATTAAAAATGGTCGTTACATTCATTCCATGCTAAGGGTCAAGGACACAAACGCTTTAATGTTGAATGAAATTATGTTTTAACATAGTCATCGTGAATTGCACACATTTTTATGATATGGGTAATCACATATTGTGTATATTATGTTACTTCTTGACTCAGTTGCATGAACTGTCAAGTTATGGCTATTTAGCCGTGACCACGGTTCACGCCATTAGGTCCAAATATCAACAAATAATAGACAAAACGTCAGTACCCTTGTTATAAAATATGATTGTAGTAAAAGTACTAATTTAACTTCAAAAGTGTTGAGGTGTAAAAACTAGCCCAGGGATAGAGATTAATAAGTAGTCGCTTTTTTATTCATCTTGTATTTTAGTCATAACTATATTGGGGATACAACACAGGTTTATTAGCTAGAAGCTGTTATCGTTTATCAACAGTCACGTTTGTATTATTTAGTCGATATTTTGTCTAGTTGTGTGCGTAGTGTGCCAAAAGATCTGTGAGTGCGCCGTCAACTCAACGCTTATGTACCACTGTGTGAATGACCGTTGTTAAAATGTGTAAGAGGACGACTAGATGAGCTTTACACTATCGTGTGTGACAAAGAACACCTATGTATTACACTGTATTTATTTTTCTGTAAATATTAACTTCTAGTATACATAATATGTATTATTATGCCCAGAATCGACTGTAACGTTATGATGAATGTTTTTCTCTCTTGTATAATCTACGGCAACTGTGGACCGGCCAGTCTTCGGATAACTATATTTTTCAAACGTCGTGCCATGGATTGTAAGGTTGTTGCATTTCCTATTGAGGTATTAACGCAGTATTGCTTTTTAATGTTAACACTGAGTTATACAAAGACTGGCCGGCTAGATGCCGGGGGATCTATTGTATGTACTTCGAATATAGTATGCGGGCCGCGAGGCTGCGCCAGACAATTTAGCATTTACATAAATGTAAGGAATAAGTTAGGTGTATCGCAATGTATATTTTGCAGTACGCTCGGATAAGGTGTTAGTGTGCAATTTTGTACGTTTATTATAGTCTAGTGTGGCGCAGTCGCCGCGGCGCCGGCCTCACGTTAGTATAATTCGCAAAGCTGTTCAACAAATTGATAAATTTTGTATAAATATTTATAACGATAATGTAACTGTTGAAAACAAAATATTGTAACAGATGACATATTATAAGGTGCTTATGATTATCGTTATAATACAAAGTTGTGCATACAGCTCCTTGTTTCATTTCATTTATTTATGCACCCTTTTTTGTAAAAATGTTCAATAGGTATATTTAGTGACTAAAGGGATTCTCTACCAGTCAAATTTTCAGCAATCCCAAGGGGTGTTGCTGAGAATTTGTGAACTTTACTGCGTATATTGTGTGTAACAAGACATTTTCATAAATGACCTCATGATAAACAACTTAATGTTGTATCATAGAAAAGACAAAAGATTGTAAATACCAAAGTTTTCTGAATTAAAACATTTTAATTCCATATGTAATATGTGAAAGGCATTTCAATGAGTTTGTCGTAGCGTTGAAAATTCTGAAAGAAACAAATTGTTTTTTCGGCTAAAAAAACAATAGTTCGTTTCTAACCGTATTATTCGTTTGTTACATTGAAAAAAATCAGAAAAAAACCTTAGAAAAAAAACGGGTTTTATTGAAATTTTCTTCGTTTGTTTTGGAAAAATTAAAAAAAAAAACAAGTTTTTTATTCGATATTTTCTAATCTAGCTAGTTTGTCAGTAATAAAATAAAATTTACCTTAAAATAAAATAAAAGACTTCAACATCAACAAGCTAAGGTAATTCAAAAACTACTCGCTAGACCACGAACGATGCCCGCACGGTTATCGTACCGGAAGGCTTGATCAAAAAAAACCAGGTAATTATATCGTATTTATTCAATGCAACTAGTTAACCAGAAACCCTCACAGATTTGAAAGTTTGGAAAGCCTTGGATGTGTCAAAAACTTCGCATAATCATTTGCGAAGTTCGCCGTACATTTGTGTGTTGGATTATTCCGGCGAATGTGAGAACCAGCCTTAGCGGACCCAATAAACTGGCCAAGTGTGAGTCGCACTCGCGCACGAAGGGTTCCGTACCATTATGTATAAAAATGCCACTATATAATATTGTAGCCACATATTACGCACAACGCCATCTCTTGAACCGAAACGTAACTAAACGTCGCGTAGGCGTCAATAGTGTGGGCGCCCATTTAAATATTTATTTTATTCTGTTTTTTAGTATTTGTTGTTGCAGCGGCAACAGAAAACCATTATTCTGTGAAAATTTCAACAGTGTAACTATTACGGTTCATGAGATTACAGTAATGGGGTCCCGTTTTACCCTTTGGGTACGGAATCCTAAAAACTAGGTAGGTATTTGGACTTATTACTCAACAATATTCTAAAATTATTGAGTCAAATTAAAACAATAATTATTCAAAACTATTTATTTAATGTTGATAAATACACATTGTAAATTCATTTTTACACAATTACAAATTTAACGTTTACGTGCACTATTATTGCTTCTGTGCTTAAGCAGTTAACTAGCGCCATGACATTGCTATAAGAACATGAATTAACATGATACAAAATAATACAGTGTGCATAGTAAAATTGTATGATTTAAAAATTTAAACATATCACACTGAAATCTATCTTCAAGAAATAATTATTGTATTGCAGTATTTTTTCTCCTTGCTATTTGGAAAATTGTAATTGAACATAAAATATTTTGAAAACAAATATTCGTTACTTAACTAAATAATATATATTCATAGGAACCGTCGGCAAAACAAAACGAAATGTACTATGAGATGGTAAAGTGGTTATTGTAAACAATACCTAATTAAATAGTTATGTAATTACCAGGCACAGAAATGTTGCCAACCAAGAAAAAATCACGTTACACCGCCACATTAAAAGTGCTTGAGTTATTTTTAGAATGTGGTAACTAATCCGGCACGTGAAAACTTATCTTCTTACTAATAATAAAACGATAATGTAGCATTCATTATTTATCAACTTGCAAACTCTTTTTCTTTTCTAACGAAATTATTCATGTAATTCTCATTATTATTATGTATTAAGGCCGACATTTCTAAATGACATCCACGTCGACAATGTTTTATAATCAAAGTAATATTTTGGAGACGAGTAAAAAATTAACAAAGCATACATACATAGAATAGGATTATGCAAAGAAAATTTTTAGTTGTTCTTCAAAACTTTATTTAACAAATCAAAATATGTCGAGCTATTTTCATAATCATAATCAGCTTTATTGCATCACGCAATTTATTTTATATTTTAATACTTAAATAGATCAAGATTATGTCTCACAAAATAAAAAAAGGATGTTATCATCAGCACTATTGTAGTTGTATTGTCTTAATTGTATTTTATAAATAAAAAAGGAAGTATGAAAAAATCTTAGCTATGAAGCTCAAGAAAGCTTAAGAAATCGACAAGTGGTCAGTCTATTTAATTTTAATAGTCATAATATACTACTGCACATTGATGAAATAAATATAAAAAATGTCTACAATTCAACACATTAATACAATTCATTATTTATAGTATTATGTATATAAATTGCGACCATAGTAAATTAAAAAAAAAACAAAATGTTTAGATCAATATTCTGATAGTAATATGCAACATGGTTACTATTAGCTCGGCTACTAGAAAACTTACTGCTCTTTCATTATTTGCTTTTTTTCTTCCTCTGTCGCAGGCCCAACTTAGAGATCAAGCATTACAACTAACTAGCAATATATTTACTATTTTATAAGCTTAACTTATAATACATAATATTCTCGAATAAAAATATAAACAGTCCCGTAGAGTGACTTTTAATATATTAGTCTAAATATAACATTTTTACAATTTCATACATATGGAACAATTAATACATAGCTTAACCTATAGTTGGACATGTTCCTATATTATTGTAATATAGTCATTCTATGTATGTAATTTCCGACATTTATGGTCCTCAATCTGACTAATCCGACGATCGAAAACACTATTCGTAGTTACAAGTATGTGCTACACTATTTCTTCCCAGTAGTGCAATGGGGCAATATTTTGATTCCAAAAGCCCCATGAGTAAATGTAGCAGCTTTATTATAGTCGTTTTATTTCTTAAATTAAACTTTGAAATCAAGAGAAAATCCACAAACACTGGACTCTTGACAAATGCCTTCTATGATAGCGGCCGCACTTTGAAGTCCTAAGCTTTGGTTTCCTAGGAAAGCGGTGCCGACATGTAGCGGTCGTAACATTACGGACGCAAGTAGACGGCCATCTTGACGGTGATGACATGTGGAAAGTTCCACGGCCGTTTTGACACA
>DWJQ01000908.1:0-12293 GCA_018248915.1 Hesperia meskei straton
TGATGTTTTTTCGGTAAAGTATTCGTTATATCTTAGCTCTTAAGCATGACGCAAAGCGAACTGAGCTCTTACTAGCTACATTAAGTGAAGGATTCAATGTTTTTTTTCGATTGGCCAACTCTCCCGTATGGCCATCTACCCCGGACTTACCCTATTAGGAATCTTGAAGGCTACTTAATTTTACCGAAGACGGCAAACACTGCTAGATGCATTAGGTAACAACAAAGAACAATTACAAACTAACCTTGTCCCATGCAAGACAAGTTTTGAGATTTAGATACTTGATATTTGCAAATTGATTTTACGCTCCATTTCCTTACCAAACCAAAATAAATGTCCTCGTAAGAATTTAATACCCGAAATTCTTACTTGTCTCTGGCAACCCTAACTACTACGTTGTAGTCACGACGTCATATTTATTTTATTCTAAAGAATACCTACTTCTTTTGTATTCGTTCTTGATTGCGTCGTCGCATCGTGTCCGGTTTTTTGGTCACTTCTGCAACGTTACAGATGTTAGGTATTCCTCATGATTTTGTGGTCAGGTTTATGTAATTATTGCGAAGTGTGCTATTTTGTATTACAATGATATAAGATATAGCAGCTAAAAAGTTTTAGTGTGAAAGAAGTTCTTAATTCAAGAAATTCAGGGTACCTACCACCATTTGTTGTATTAACTAACTAATCATCCTGAGCTACTGTCAGTTCTGTGGCGGACTGATCTGATCTGCCTACTTCCAGAATCCAAAAGGTGCCAAAGTCCACTGAACGTGCCGGAGCACATTTTTTGACTTCTTTGTGTAAGGTTACGCCATCTAGCGGATGTTTCCCGTCTCACCTTATAAGGACAATCAAATGTTTTACCTGAAAAAAGTTTACTCCAACGTCGTAAAGAAAAATAAATAAATAAAGCTAATCTCGGCTTGTATCTTGCAAGTCATAAAAATAACTAATTGCCAAGATCAATGACCATACCGTACACATGCGTATGTTGCAGTTGCAGTATTGAATTTACGGTATACGGTGGAACGGCTATGATTAGGCCATTACGCTTACAAGAGAAAATGATCTGGTATTTAAGTATGAGAGAGCAGTTTTAGACTAAATGCGAGCGATCTTCTAGCGACGAGTTAAATAAACTTTCCTCTAAATATATAGGTAATAACGCTTTATTTCATAGCTTTCTATTAAGAATTACAAGAAATTCGAGCGGCAAAATTGCATTGTTGCAAATTATTTTCGATTTTTTTTGGTTACAATTCTGTAGCTACGTTGCATGCTCATTTAAATAAACATCTCAAAAGTATTAGTTTATGAGAAAAGAAAGAAAGAAAGGCCCGTCCGTCACTGTTCGTTTGTTCCGCTCACTGTTTTCATGTCTTGTTTTGAAAATAGCGACGTTAATTTTAATTTCAGAATAATTTGGGCAATTTTTTCGGTTTCATTCAATTTCGTATGTTGTTACTACTTGTGATTAACTGATAAGAGATCTCATATGTCTGTTTGGCTTGTCGTTCACGGAATTTAGTTGATATGACAGTAGGTTACAAAAAAATCTTTTACCAAACCCATGCTCGAATTAGGAATCTTCAATCCGATGAACCTCATTTATCGGATGTCATATATCCGACAAACCGCAATTAGATCAAATAACGGTATAAATATTAAATAATATGTATGTATCGGGAGTACCCGTTATAGTTAAAATTAAACTCATTCATGACTCTACACTGACTAGAGTAGGTACCTACATAATATACTTATAGGTAATATTTTTACCAAATGCATCCTTGTCAGTCTATTGGCAGGATGCTCCAGAAATAGGGGAAGTCGACTTTGACTCCAGGATGGAATAAGAAATAATAGTAAGATAGAAATGTAACAAAGAAGTTGTTGGAAAAAAGTTTCATACATCAATGAGCCATTATGATAACCAAGAGTTGAAAATATGACGACCTTCAAATACCTAAGTAATTGTCTTTATTTCCTCTTCCTTTTGCGATAACGCATCATAAATTATGCCTTTGCTTCCATGGGCGATGGTGTCTACTTACCGTTAAGTTCCTCTTCTCTGTCTGAATACTTTTCTATCAATTTAGTAAATAGCGACTATTACCACAACTGATTGATCCAAATTACGTAAGATTTATAGAAATACTCGATATATTTCTCTGAGTAAAGTATCCGTTATGATATTGTCACGGTCAGTAGCGATCGCGTGTGATGTAACGAGGCTAGCGGTTGTTGGACAGGAAGAGCAGCTATAAATATGATGTTTTATGGTGCTCTGATACCCTGAAGATCGTAATTCGTGGATTATCGCTACGGTGGATTAAAAAGAGCATTTCGCGCTGGGTTTGTTACAGATTATTAGTGTAACTTAGGAGCTGTTGCTTTAACTAAAGTGTTTTCAACAACTTGAACATCGCTTCTTACCATAATTTTTGTCTTAGAATTTTAAAAAATTGGGTAAGTACCCATGTTTTTTTTTCAAGGTACATACATGGGTACCTCTACCTAAATGGTTTTTATGTTGCAAAATTCGAATTTTCCGCTTTTTTATTTGTAGGACTGATTTAGGTCATAATGTATAAAAAGCGATGATCATATAAAATTCAATAATAATAGTCTGAAAAACTAAATACAAAGCAATTTTATTAGGTAAATGTTGTTAACCGTTAAGGAATTCAGGAATTTCTTGTCTAGGACCAATCTTGGGCATGCAATCTTGGGTATCCGATCATCGATCTTAAGAAATTGTACTTATTAGGTATCATTGGAACTAAACCAATAGATGCAAAATGACAATTTCGTAGAGTTGTTATGAGAAAGATTTCTAATTTAATTTGCAAGATTTAACCCGACCATACAAAAAAACGTTGCAAGTCAAATAAGTAGGTATCAAAGTAATCAAAGTAAATAACGTAAATTTGTATGAACTTTTAAAAACGAATTTTTTACTGTAGAATTGACTAATTGAGTACTTATATATAACAAGTTGTTTAGCTATTCTATAAATGTATTTAGCTATAGGTCGGTACTTATATCTAGGTATGTTAAGACGAGAAGAAAATCGTCGATGTATTTCAAGCTATCCGCGTGAAACTTAATATCTATCCGTCCGTTTATTTACCACAACAAAACCTCTCCGTGTACGACATTACGTTAAATCATTGCATCGAACATGAATGCCATGCGAAGCGTAAATTGGATCGTATAATTATTGGTGTTTCCATCAACATCGTTTAACACTTTCACGGCTTGCAATTCGTTCATATCGCCATCCGACGCGGTCGCTGCTAGAATTTTCTATTTCCGAGTGTCAACTTTGCGGTTAATGGATGAGATTTACGATTTGCTATTATAATTAAATTACTAAACGCAATTTACATGCAATACAGTGTGAAACTATTATATAGTAGGTATACTTACTAACATAATACTATGAATTTGCCACTTCGAAATGTTTATTTAATAAGCACATAAGACAAAATTAAATATTTTTCACTTTTATTTATTTACATATATTATTATCATGATAACGTATTGGCAATTAAGTTATCTTGACCTGAAAAAATCAATGTCCGAAAATCGGGTACAAGTCCCAATCATTGGACAATACAAAAGGGGGCGGCTGGTCGATGGAAGGGTTTTTCACAGATTCCAGAGCGGGACGCAGCTGGCAACGTGATTCCGGCGTGGAAGCGGCAGATGCTGGCGCGCAGAGCGGCCGAGAAGGCCAGGAGAGACCTGGAGAAGGAGCTGGCGGGAGAGGCGGAGAGAAGACGAGCGGCAGCCGTGCCGGCCTGGAAGAGACAGCTGCTAGCTAGGCGAGAGGAAGCTGAGAATCGATTAAGGTTAGCTTAGAAAAAAATATGGGTAGGTACTTGAGAATGTAATATCTATTTAGCAAACCTGATAACACAAAATTATATTGGCATGTGCCAAAAAAGTTGTAACAAATGGATTCAGATTTTGTTTTTGTATTAACTAAGTATAAAAAATAATTTAAAATATACATTTAGTTTTATAAGGGCATTTAGAGTTAAGATAATGCGATTCATTGCTTGATTAATTAAAACAGAAAAATCTTAATGGCTTCTAAGTATTTCAATATACATATGTATGCCACGTGGAATAAATTTACTTCATAGTTAAGATTTTTGGAGTTCTATAACTTTGTACACTTGAAAAAGATGCAAAACCTCCCATTTGAGATGTTTAACGTTGACTTCTCGGATGTTTCCTATATCCCAAAGAATACCGATGACCAATTGTCATTGCATGGTCTAAACATATTTAGAAGTATTAAAATGCCATTCTCCTTTACATTCAGGATTATTGTTAACATTCCAGACAATCACTGTACACCCCGAAAGTAGACGAACCGAACGGCTCGAACGGCGAATGGCGCGCCTACCCGAGCGGCACGCAGCGCGCCGTGTCCATCGACAACATATCGCTGTGCTACGACACGCTGCCCCCCGCGCACACCGCGCACCCCCCGCGCGCCCCTTCCGAGATGAAACTCTCCACTGATCTATGTAATGGTACGTAACGAGAGGTCTTTAGCATCGTAGCATACCTGGTAATTAGTGGTCACTGCTGCACATGGACCATTCATCGCAGTCGCTCAGATGTATTGGTCAGAGAGCTAAGCTAAGATGGAACAAATTTTTCAGTGATTTCTTAGACACACTTTGTAAGTGTTTTGAACACGACATGTCTTTCCACTTCTTTAAAATATCTACTGTTCGAAGGAATAGGTACCATGTGTGTGTGAGATAGAAGTGCACGTAAAATAAAGGAAAAAGAGAGAGATAGCCAGAAGTATAAAATGTGAAGCATGAAGAATGCCTTTGTTTGTGTTGAAATGTAAAATAAATCACAAACTTATTTTTCCAGGCCATTTAACATCCAATGGTAAACACGAAGAAGTCGAGGAGGAGAGCGCCAAAATCATACCGTGGCGGGCGCAGCTGCGCAAGACCAACAGCAAACTCAATCTGCTCGAATAAATTATAATTATGTATAGGGATTATATCGCTAGGATGTACACAAGGTACTGCAGAGCTACGTGAGCTCTGGAAATGATTTATAGCTTTTTGTACCCGATAGCAACTAAGAAACAACTCGGTAGGAACTTTTTATCGAGCAACGCTACGTATATGTAATTCTAAACTGGGTATGTTTTACTGGTATCATATGAAAGAAAGTTGCCTTATGTTCGTGGTAATTTCTTTTTCGATACCGAGATGCTATGTATTGTTCGGTGCTAATATGTGTTAAAGTTGTAGAATTCAAATAAGGCTTATACGATTTTTTTATTTGAATAAAAGTAAACTTATTACTTTAAGCAACGATTTTCGTTTTTTAACGTTATTACGCTCAACACTCGATACTTAATTATCATATACTGTACTTACTTATGAAGCTCACTCCGTGTTAATAATTATCATAAGCTAAATATTGTAAGTGTAAACGACTTTATTGTAATTTTGCAAAGCGAGGTAAATGCTATTAACTAAGTAAATAAACGTAAGGTAAAATTTTTTAGAACCTTTAATAATTTTCACTCTGTTATATTCGCAAAATGTGAAAAAATATATTTATTCGATTTTTTATAACGACTTCCACAAAACAATTTGAAATGTTTCATTACAATTATATGTATAAGAGTAAATAATAAGATATTAGATGTAAAAATGTAAATGTTATACGATTTTGAATTCTATAAATATCCATGTATAGCTTAATGTTGAAAAAATATATTTGAAACTATTTTATGATGAAAAATAAACTTATTTTTCGAAGCAGATATAATTTTAATTTTTGTTTTATCCTTACGTGTATAAAACAAAAATATGCGATATTTGCTTCATTATCTTTATTTATAATTAAATGAAATAAATATGTACCTATATTATAAAATTTACTTCGATGTCCAAAACAGGATCATTTACCCTATTGAAGTGTTGAATAATATTCATTTAATATACGAAAAATATATACTAGTTATGTACCATGCAAGTGATACCAGTGTTGCAATATTAGTTGTAAGCTTAGTCGCCTTTGCAGTTTTATAATCAACTTTATACCGTGTAACGATTGATGCTAGTGTATGCGTACGACACTCGTTTGTATGTTGTTAATAAAAACTCTGTTGCTTAAATATTGTTGTTCTTTATGTCTCCCACAAACTTTTATACAAACTTGATTATAAATCAATAAAAACCCTCCCTCATATCCCTCATACCCTCCCTCTACATACGTTCGGATTCCCTGGCAACAGAAATAACATATCACTCATGCCAATGTCCCGATTACAATTAATATTTATAGGTTCCATATTTGCTCCGGTCGGGTATAGAACCCGTGTCATCATGCTTCGCAGATACTACCAAAATAAGTTACGGGGTCGCCATAATGACCAAATATAGGTAAACATTTAGGCCTGTGTACGCTGCTATCCACGCAACTTAAACCAGGTGGAGCGTCTTGGTCCACCTGCTTAAGTTACCGAAGTGGAGCACGGGCACTTATAATCTACATAAAAGGAAGTCGTGTTTGTTACACTATTTATAGGTCGAGAATGGCTGGGAGCTGATTTTTAGGATTTTTTCTAAGCCCTGATCAATAGCATCTATAGTCTATATACTAATAATATGGTGACCCGGCAGACGTCGTCTGCGGGCACGAAAAGTGCCCGTGGTCCACCTAGGTGAACTAAACAGGTGGACAACGACCACGACCGATGCCTGCTGCTATTTATGTTCCTATAGAAAAACATGAACGAATTGTAACTTGACTTCATAAAACTACACATTCAATTGAGTTTATCGCATAATATAATAAAACGGTGAATTGAAAATTGGTTACTGGAGAAATTCCAGTACAAAACAATTGCAATGTTAATATTTCCAACATATCACATACTGAAAGGTAAGGAGTAAAGACTTAAAAATATACTTTATCAAAATAGTTTTAGCATGGCTTGACCGTTTCATGAAATCCAAATCATCATCAATGTTGGAAATGTCAAGTAAGAAGAGTAATTGATTGAATTGTTTCAATAGTTTGTCATTCATAGAATATGATATCGAAGATACACACATTTCAAGTTAAAAAAGGCTTATATAGGAAACTACTTTTTTATTTTTCCCTGCAGTCGATAATTTTTTTCCAGGTCTGTTTGTACTTTATAATGTTATGTTCGACAAAGCAAACGCTACTAGCTTCCACGGCAAGGTACCAGATTTCGCCCTGATTTCTACTTTGTTCGAAACGTTCATAAAACCATATCTAAACACAAGACATTCAGAACCTACACCCAGAGCTTTTGATGAATACGAGAGAGCTATTGAGAGGGTAGTGAGACAAAAAATAAAGCAACTACAACCTTTCCTACAAGACGATGACATTGATGAAGCAGAAAACGAGATTACATTGGAAGGCAATGACGAAACCGTTATATTGGAATTTGTACCTCAAATAGGTGAAAAACCTAATACAGGTTTAAGGAATGGCAATGATACATTTAAAGCGAATATGCGAAGATACAAAAAAGTCAGAAATAAAATCTACGATGCATTAGATGCAGAAATGGTGTCAGACAACACTAAAAGGCTCGTAATGCAAACGTTCGATGAACTAATGAGCAAAATGGTAGAAACCCAGTGTCACTGGAAAGGAGGCATAGAAGATATAGCTGACAATATAAATAATCGGTTCGTTGTACCAAAAACAATCATTAATATGTGGAAGGATGAATGGCAGAAATTCAAAGCTAAGCTTTTAACTTCGAGCCAGCTCGAAGCAAGAAAACAGTTCGATAATTTTGGCATGATGATGTCATACCTTAATAACTTGAATAGTATTATTAATGACATTTCCAACAATCTGGAATCGTTAACAAAAAAATATAAAATAAGTTGTAATGTGTCTGAAAGAAATGATTTCAATCAAAACAATTCACTGAATCAAAAGCCGGATTCCTATAGACACAGGCACTCTTACGATAGTAATGAGAAAAATATATGTAAGAGTTTCAAAGTGTGCTCAAACGAATTGAAAACTTTCTTTATAGACTTTTATAAATCAGTTAACGACACTGCAGTAAATGTACTGAAAAGTTATGCAGAAATGTTCACAAGAGATGTCAACACTGATGTCAGCAATGAGAAGAACTCTGTAATTGACTTGATTTTCAAACTTGCCGAGCAAACAGAAAAAGACATTATTAAAATATTCGTCAATTACACAACTCATTTTCACTTGGATCCACATAAAGATAAAGAGTCCAATCACAATTTAATTTTAAGGTATATCAAAAAAGTTATAAGACGTATAAAAGAAGAGGTTAGTAAAAATATGTTTGTTAAATTTAACAATCTAAACAAAAAAATATCATCAAGCATCAAAAAAGATATAGAAGTGAATTTGGATGTCGATCTTGGGAACTTACAGAGAGATTTCACCAGTAAGATATGTCTGATGTTCGACGTATGTAATGGTAATGCGAAAATCAGACGTCGTGGCGATATAAGATTTGAGAAAGAAAATCTGGTAGACAATGAAAATAAAGTGTACATCAGAGTGGAAGTAAGTATCGATGACGACCATAACGACTCATTGGAAACTAAGCCATCTATATCACAACTAAATATCGATAAAGCTTCAGAGGTTTTGACCAGATTTCGTAATTTTCAAGAGACTACATCATTAAGTTACCAGAAATATTATAATATCAGCGTTACTCGGACAACTCTAAAAACGTTTTTATAAATAAAACGGTTCAATAGCATAATATCAGTCACATTTATTGTCTTATGATACTTGGGTACTTATGACATGAAAATGAATGGAGTTCTATGGTACAGGTCCAAAAATTGTAACAAATATTTAACTTGATTGTTTTCAGAAATATAACAATCTATCTCTTATGGCATTTGTGCGTTTCAAAGTTTAAATAACTAAACGGGATCTTCTTTAAGACAATTATAAAGTTCGAAACTCCGCGTCTCAGTTACTCAACTATGATTCGATATAGGAAAGCATTAAAGTATGGTCACTTACGGTTGAATTTTCGGCTGGATTTCTGTTGGCCGTAGGTACGAGTATATAATTTTTTATAGCACAGCGTGACTTAAACCCGCACTTACGCCACGGTTACATACTCGTTCGTAAAGTTGCATTTTTGACGCTAACTTCACGCCGTTCAAAAATGGCCAACTTTACGCACCGTATCGTAATGTACTATTATTCACATAACCGTACGATCTTGACATACACGTCGGCCCTTTCAGGCGAATGTTGAAAATTCAATCGCGCCGAACACAATATAGAGCTCATATTTCAATGCTTTCCTATGAACTAAATCTGCATGGAGTCTGAACTGAACTTAAATTATTGATATTATCAGTACATTTATTTTGCTTGGTAAGAAAAATCTCATTGATAGCCAAAGTTAAAAAAATCCACACTCACAATCATTTCAATAAGCTATCGTTACAAAATTCTTAAATCAGGGGTCCAAGTTTAATTAACTAGGTACTGATTTCATTATGATAATGTTGATCATTCTGAACTCATCCAGACATTGTGGACATATAGATTATAAAAACGGCTGAAATGATCACGCTATCCATTGATCCACCGTTTGTACAATAATTACAAAATTATTCATGAACCTTTTTAATTGCAAACGGGTACTCACGATTTTCAATTGTTCTACCGATATTTCATAGACAATGAAACATGTATGCAACTGGGTCGAAATATCGGTGAATCAATTCCAAATCATAAGCCCCCGTTTACATTTAAAATGTTCGCGATCACACACGTTTCAAATGATATTTCTTGATCAACCATCAAAGATCAATAACCATTAGTATAGACTATGGGGAAGTGTTGCACCCGGCCACTGGACCACGCGATGGTCAGACACGCCCCCTCTGTGAAGTTCTTCTGGAAGGCGATGGTCGATGGCAGCTCGTCTTCCGTTCCATTTACGAAGCAACTGGAATAAATTGATAAACTGATATACCATAAAGCAAACGGAATCCCTAGCGCTTACCATCAAAATATCAGTTGGTCAATGGTTAGTGTATGAATTTATCCGATATTTGTCTGTGACTTTGTATGCGCTGATCTCAGTAACGGCTATGCCGATTTTGGTGCTATTTCTACTTGTGTATTCTTATAAGTTTTACTTAAAATCAGGTGTTTCTTTATTATTTAAAGTTTTATAAATAAAAAAGTTGTTGGTAGTTTCTCGAGAGATGATACTAAGCCTATCAAGGTAACATCACTCGAAAATTATACTTGTGACTTAGTAACTACGGGACAACTTTTGTATTTATTAATCAATGAAATAAAACAAACGCTTTCTGTTAACTGAAGCTTACCACTATACCTTAGTGAAACCGGCACCTAAATTGGTTACTGAGATTCACACGAACACAACTGCATACAAACAGACAAAAAAGCAAATTGTTTTAATTTAATTAAATATTCAAAAAACTCACCACGGAGTAATATTAAGCTGCATGAGCATCTGCGTGACACAGAACACGGCCACGATAGCAGACTCCTCGAACAGCAAAGCCAGGTACTTCCCCGATGGATCCCAGCACATGTCCAGGATAGGCCCGCCCACCGTCTGGCCTGATGATATCTCCACCTTCGTTACGTCTAGGATGGGTTGGGCTTTGCTGGTTTTTACACCTGGAAAGGATGGTGTTGATTGATGGAAAAAATTATCAAGCCATCTGATCATATTATGTGGTTGTTGCAGCCCACAAGCATCATCAAAATCATCTTATACATCATCAATACAAAATACTTGTGTGTTACTACAAAATTAACACACAAGTACTTATTGAACTTGTGGCAATATCACGCACCTCAAACAGTAAATAATAATAAATAAATAACACTACACACTCATAGCTCCACACTAGGATTCCCTGTGTCGTGGGTGCCATGGACAATACACGAGACAAGGACACACACCCAGTGCCTTCAGAAATTCTGAATCCACCCTACTAAAATTTTCTACAGCTCTCATTTATATAGAAGTACCAAACATAATGAGTAACAGCTCAGCTGGTACAGAGACATATTGTCACATCTAGGGGGAGATCTGCGCTTGTAACAAACTCCCTAACCAACTTACCATTCAACAGCCCAGCATTAGTGAGCGCATACACGATGGGCTCGTTCTTGGCAGCGAAAAGTACCACGTCGTCCGGCCCCCAGCAGGCCGCCACCACGCGGTCGCCGCGCGCGCACCACCGCTCCGGTGACCAGGTCTTTGTGTCCCACACCCTGGGTAGTAACAAAATAACACCTACATCTTATTTGGAACATGACTCAATGTGTTTTGTATATTATTATGGTACTGGATATCAAATGATGTGTATCAAGGACCAATTTCTAATCCTGTGGTCACATAATGTTACTAAATGACAGGTTTTTCAGGAATTAAGCAAGAAAAACCAGCAATGAAAAAAAAAGATTGGAATGCCTGTAGACAAAACCAACACTTAATGCATGATCAGGGTCTAAAACATATAAGTCACATAACATTGATATATCATGTCTTTGTTATCACAAGACTTATTCTTAAGGAATTAATAAAATTGGAAGAGTGTATTGTTCAATAAGTTCTAGTTAAATTTTAATTAGTAAAGCACCCAGGTGGGGTATAAACATAGATAATACTGGTTGAAAGTCATACCTGAATATAATAGATGATGTAGCAGCAAAGATCTTGCTGGCATCAAAAGACCATCTTGCAAACACAATTCCTCCACCAGCCACCCTTCTTAGTGGTATAGCCGTTTCCATAGCAACATCCCAAATGAGCATGGATGTGTCTGCTCCACAGCAGCTAATAAGGAGATCACCATTTGGAGACCAGCTCACGTCAGTTACTGGACTATGGCCTGACCTGGAATTTTAAAATATAAATTCTTAAATAAGAATATATATATAATTATCTGCAAATAAAGATGAATTGAATTGAATTGAATATAAGGGATTGTTATATACTTATTAAGTGATTTTGGACATGCAAAAAATAAAAAATGGTTACTGAAATTAGAAGAGTCATTACTTCAAATATCATCTTTTCACTTTGCAACAGCATTGACTATAATTCAAACATTCTCAATTACTTTGATTTTCTTACTTACTTAATAAAAAAACAAGTCGATAAGCAGAGATGCGATTTATTTGAAATACTTCTATTTAAAATGCAAATACAAAATGCAAAATACCTATTTTGTATT